>VDFB02392754.1:0-22210 GCA_007258455.2 Sequoia sempervirens | reverse complement strand
CCCAAATTAAGAAATGACACATAGAAGAATTCTTAAATAGAGAGAAGATTGTAAGGATTCATTGCTTCAAGAGAAGAATGCACCCAAAAGTTAGGGAAGCAACCAATATCGAAGAGAGAAAGACCATATACTTAGGGTGAAGAAGATGTAGATCTTCAATCCAGTATACACAATTAGGAAGAAAAGAGAATTTAAGAGAGATGGCTCCACCGGTGGGTATGTGCGGGATCATGATAGGCCAAAAAGTGGCAATATGATTGGTATTTGTAGGGTATGTCGCTAATGACTTTATTTTTACACAAAATTGATGAAATGAAAATGGTTTTTAAAGAAGATTCTCGGCTTTCCACCAATATAAATTACGCTTTACTTTGAATTTTAATAAATAATTATTATAATTAATTTTCTATTTGAATTCTGACTAAAGTCACGATTTGATACAGGTTGATTAGAAAACATCTATAACTTTCAAATGGTATCATATTATTTGAATTTGAGGAAACATGTGTCACATTCTATGCTTAAGTATACTATAGGATTTAAAGAAAAATAGATTTCATGAGTTTGATAAGTTAAGATTATTCGGACATGCAGGTTTTATATTTTTTTTAAAATTTGTAATAAAAATTCATAATTAATTATTTACTTTGAAAATACAAAAAAATATGCATCACATCAGGACATCAGTTCTTTACTATATCTAAAATATTATTAAAAATACTTATCATTTTATTGTAGTTAGGGTGGTCAAACAAACACCTACTTATTTTTTCCCTAAAATTTAAGTGCTAATGCATTGAAATTTCAAATTTTCACCAAATAGTTTTTTTTAAAAATAAACCTAGTAGTTTAGAAACTAGATTAAATTTGCTACAGATTATATTCTTTAAATAATATAGATAACTTATTCAAATTTTTATGTCAAGTTTCCTAACTCTAATTTTTCTGAATTTAATCGCCACATAAGGGCCTATTTTTTCCATGATGATCATGCACATACCCAGGTCCTCGAACCCAAGGAGAGTTGAAAAAATGCACCGCAGATCCACAGACCTATGAAAAGTGAACAAAAGGATTTGTAGGTACTCCCTCCTACAGAGTTGAATAAACTATACCAGAGGCCCGCAGACCAATGGTGAACAAATCTCACAAGATGAAAGTGCTTTATAGATCTTCAAAATTGCAAAGAAGTCACACCAAGTACTCTCTCCCGAGGGAAGCCCAATGGAGGGGACTCTGCATAGTTGAATTAGGTCTTCACAGTGGTTCTACAAGGTAAGCTTCAATAGATCTAGTCGAGTTTCCCCCAAGCTAGATGTGGAGATATGAAATAGGTCTAGTCGAGCTTCCCCCAAGCTAGACACCATAGAATTCATTTGAGATAAAAAAAATTCAAAGGGGGTCCCTCAGGAACCCTTCAAAGGAAATGGGGTCCCTCGATAACCCTTCAAAATAAAGGGGGTCCACTCAAGGGACGCTTCAATTGAAAGACATAGAGAAGAGAGGGGATCCTTAGAAGGACACAAATTTCCATAACAAGTTATCATTGCCCCCAACATACATGGGAGGATAACCATGCAAGATACTTAGAACATATAGGATAAAGGTAGACCTCGATATCACATATCACTTGAAGAAGAGGTGGGTGCATCAACAAATAAATGAGTGATGGCACCTGAATCAAGAAGTTGTTGTATTTTATCCTTCAAAGCCTTACATTCACTAGTGGAATGTCCAGGAGCTCGATGGTATGCACAGAAAGAATGTTTTTCTTTATCTTTCTTATGAAATTTCTTACATGTAGGAGAAGGAAGAGTGATCAAGTGGGATTTTAGAAGACTCAAAAAAATATGCTCTTGCTCAGATAGATAATTAGGAGCAGGAAGCAACCCTTTCTCTTGTGGATAAAAGCTTGTCTTCTCACAAGAAGAAGGCACAAAGACAATAGATAGTGGCAGATGAATTAATCCAAGAGAATGAGGTTGAGCATAATTCATGTCATTCAACCACGGTTTCTATTTAGATCATTCATTCAAGCAACCAAGTCCCTAATTAAGTTTAGGAGGTACACATTCTATAGGGACTTGAATGCCTTGTTCATTATTTCCACAACCTTTGCACCCATAGCCATATTTAGAGACAAGCTTGAAGCCAGGGCCACAATGTGTTTGCAAATCTTGAGGAGGAGGATCTTCATAGAGAGCATTATTCCAGCAATGGGCATTATACCCCCTACAGGATCACCATTAGCCTTCTTGGCAAGACTACAAACATTATCCTCTTTAATAGAAGCATGATCATCTTCCTCAAAATGAGGAGTATTGGCATTAAGTACATTACAACTATTGCTCACACTATCTTGTGATACAAAAGAATAATCATCTTTGGTAGTGGATTTGGATTATGTTATCAAAAGGTTAAAGTGGATCAAATCGAATTTATATTCTCCAATGAAGGATTCCATAAAGTATAAAGAACCCCAATCATCACCAAGACATGCATTCTTTTGAGAAGAGGTAGAAGGAGCAAACTCAATATTTATTACTTCAATAGGATCTTCTTCGAGGACATCTATCTCAAGAGTATCATGTGTAATAGGTACTGCAGGAGTAGACATCAACACATTGGAAGAAACTGAAGGGATAAGAGTAGGCACAATCAAAACCTTATTAACAGTTGATACCTCACATAAGTGCATAGCCTCAAGGTTATCCTGACTGTGACTACTCGATTATTGCAAATGAACTTAATAGATTTATGCAAGGTAGATGGGACTACACCCATAGCATGAATCTATGGTCTACCAAGAAGAAGGTTATATGGTAATTTTTTTGACATAACATATACAAGGGTGGGTACGGTAATGGGTCCCAACCTCAAAGGAAAGACTATCGTGCCTAGGGCTTGTCAACCGACATTATCGAACCCATAGATGATAACAAAAGAAGCATTAAGAGAAGATGAATCAATATTAATCTTAGGTAATAGATCAATTCTACCCACATTGAGCATCGAACCGACATTAATGAGAGTATGTCTAATGCCAATTTTATTAATGTTAACTATGATCATTAGAGGATCTGCTTGCTTTTTTACTTCCAGAGGTGGGAGTTCCTATAGATAGAACATAATATTTGATGAATCTACACAAATATGGGCCATCAATGCATTAGCATTCATTGGACTAGCAGAAGAAGGCAAGAGGATCTTTTGCAAGGCTTCCTAAAGCATATCTTGATAAATCAGAGCAGACTAAAGCAAGTCCCATAGTGAGATCTTGGTTGGAGTAATGTAGAGTTTCTCAACAAGATCGTAATCACCAGGTGCTTTAGTTGTAGGTTTAGGTGATGAAGGAAGACTTGGTTGAGAAGATGGTAAATAAGTAGGTTGATCAACAATTTTCTTATTCTTTCTAGTTTTATAAGTATGGGCTACTGCTCTATAAGAGGGAGCCTTACAAATATTAAGAGAATCACTATCAAATGGAACAACATTAATAGAAAAATACTTTTAGGAGAAGGACTAGCTGGAGTTAGGTAATTGACCAGTCTCTTAGGCCTTTGAAGGGAAACAGAGACATAGATTACATTTATAGAATCATCACAACTAGTGCAATAATTATTCAAAGAAATATTCTCAACATCGATCCAAAGAGGATCAAATGTGGAAGGAGATTCATCACTCGCTAATGCATCATCTCTAAAGGCGAGTACATTGGAATGTGAAGCATTTTTTCCTTGATCATTTTAATTTTCAGCTTACAGTATAATGTTTTTGACTTCGAATGTTCCCGCTCTCAAGTAAATTTGTCAGAAAGGTGCATAATACGCCACGTGGTGGCTGCGTGGCTTTCATTTTTCTCCTTCCTTTTGGGTGAGAGTTGAGACACGTTTCAACTCATTGGAGATTTTATCAAGGATCTATATTCATGAGCTCAAGAGTTTCTTCCTGTTCGACACATCATCTCTTCGCTGCAAGCAGATTGCACTTCTTATGAAGCAATATCTTTTGGGAGTTTGTTGAAGCTTGCTAGCCTTTTTCTTTTCTTGGTTTTTGGGATGGAAGCTTTGATTCAATGTTGTTGAGTGATGTGATTGGTCAACTAGACTTTTTTCTAGACTGTTTTCTAGGATTTGATCATTTAAAGACCACTATCTTTGCTAAATATCTGAAGAGCATTAATGCGGTAGTTGAAAATTGATAAGAAAATATTGATGTGACCTAACTAAAGATCTATGATCATATTGTGTGCTATCAAATTCCAACATTTGGTAGAAATTACTTTTGTGTTGTGGCATTGGTTTCCTCTTTCTGTAGCTATAAATGAGAAGTGGTGACAAAGGAAAGGGTTGGATGCCAAGTTTCAGTTTCCTTTGCTGAGGAAAAGTTTCTTTAGTTTTCTTAGGATATAGAACTATTTTTAGGAGTAAAAGTTGTAGAGCTACTTTTCTCTAGCATGTTATATCTTTTAAAGCTCAAACTATTGTTGGACTGGCATACGACCTCTGTTTCAAAGTTCATTTGATATTTAAAGCATGAATTATTGAGGAGAAATATTTGAGAATGTGGATGTATGACCTTTATCAAGCTTTCTTTCTTTATGCTTTCATTCTGAATGAAACATTGTGTCATGCAAGCTAAATTCGAATAGTTTAAGTGGTTGATTTCCATGTTATATGCTTGTATGGTAGAATGATAACTTGTGAAAACTGGATTATGTCAATGAACTTCTCTATTTTTCTGATAGATTGTTGTTTTGTTACATTGTGTTGAGAGAGAGTTTATGCAATTTCGGAACGTTCTTCTATTACCCTTAGAAATATTTATGTTTGACCATACTTTAATGAACAATACCTGCGGAAAGATCTGAAAGTCTACACTATGCTTGTTGTTAGCCTTTGTTGTTCATTCTCTTTCCAACAATGAAGGGTTGTGGTGTTTTGTGTCTAATTATATCACTCATAGGAATGATTGGGTTTGAAATGTTGTAAAAGCTTTGACGCATTTCCATTTTTGTGTTTTATGTTTACATTTCCTTCTACCCTTTTCTCCAAAACCCAAAGAAGAGTTGCTTTCTATAAAAATCCTGGAGGTATTCAGTGAGGTGCAAATTAGTCCCCCACTCACTGAATTTCCCATAAGACTGTCGGAGAGGCACAAGCTTTGATGATCAATAGAATGAAGAGAAGGTAGAGTAAGATTAATAAAGGTATAAATTATTTCATCCTCTTGCACCAAAATTTCCTTAGAAGGAATCTCAGGAGAGGGATTGACAAAGAATAATAAGAAAGGAGACAAGAACTCACTTTCACATGCTTGTAAGAGAACTTTTTAAAGCTTCTTAACAAAGTTGGAAAGAGATAGAAGGAAGAAAGATAGAAAATAAATTTTGAAATAGAGATATAGACATGTTGGTCAATCTGAAGCAATCCAGGGTGACAGAACTAAGAAAACTCAAAAAATCTAGATTTTTGGATTTTTTTTGGTATTTTCTAGGTTCTAGTAATTTGCATTTTCAGAGGTCTTCGGAGCAAAATGTGGGGTCAAAACTTGCGTCGATCCCTAAAATTTAGCTACAAAAGGCACAATATTTTAGGGATTGAATTAGTCCTCTTGGAGACCTTTCCAACGATGTAAATGGTTCTTAATTCTAAGCATTGAGTCAAAAGTTATGACTCCACCAAGTTTGGGTAAATAAATTCCTAGTTTTTTTGAAAAATACGGTGATTCATGTCGAGTTCACCAAAATGTAGATAAGGAAGATTCGCTACTCATGAGTCTGTTTATTCTCAAGAGAATCCCAAGGGGTGAACTTCCCTAAACTACCTCAAAGAACAAAGTGAGAGTTTTAGAATCAGAAAGAGTAAATCATAGAGGTTTTTTGGATAGACTGATAGGCTCTCAACCAAAGGATGATGACACTGAATAAGGACAATAGTGTGGAATGTTGCAGTCCTAGAGGCACATTGCCATCTTGTATGGACTAGAAATCGAGTTTATCATAGAAAATAGTAAAGAAACTACTAACAATCGGATTGCTAAGAACTTATAAAATATGAGAAGGTAGCAGAATGTAACAAAACTAAAATGAAGTGAAGTACAAATGATAAAGTAAGAGAATAAGAGATAGAAACTTCTCACGAAAACCCAAGTAATGAAGCCTCCAGCACATGAATATATTCAATACCTACATACATAAGATCAGGAGAAAATGTTGGGGCTGTATAGGGTTTTTCCTCAATCAAACCCCTGTTTTGGTATTCCCACCTCCACGGACAGCCAAATAGATAGATAGAGATAATAGGAATGAAATGAATGTAAGAGTGATAAAAGAAATCCCCACTCAAGGAGGAGAACCTATATCATAGAGATGTGATAAATCTCAATATGCTCACAAGCACAAGGTAAGAGAGATATTAGTTGCAAGGTTTAAGGAATCCAAAGAGAGCAAGGACGAAAGAGAGGGTTGCAAGAGCCAAGAGAGTTGCAAAGAGTGTTGTAAGAGCTTAAGAGTGTTTGAAGCTGATGTAACAAGCAAGAGATCTATGCAAGCAAAAGAGTAAAGAGGGAAAGGAGATAAGATAGAGAGAAGTTAGAAGCACAAATAAATTGGAAAGATAACACTTAAAGGGAGAAGAGGAAGGAAAAGAAGCTTCCTAAGTTGTTCCAATGTGTCCTGGACCATTACCACTGACCAAATTCACTTACAAGTGGAAAACATGCTCAAATATAGTCGTTTGAATGTTGAAATGTCACAGGAAGCTAGCACGACATGTGGACATTCGTGCAATGCACTAGTGTCTAGACACACCATGCTACAAAATGACGAGAACGAGAAAAGCACAAGATTTTGCTCAAAGTTGATGCATGAAGGGTAGCTTTTTAAAAGGGGTTTCGAGCATCCTGAGAGGGAAAAAGGATGATTCAGGGGCTAAAATGATCCTACACAAATGCTAAGTGAGTTGCACTAAAGTGGATACAAGAATGTATGTGAAATTGCAAGGGGTACAATTTTACAACATTACAAAAACCATCACATGATTCTTACCTGATACATTGGTTCAAGACAATCACTTGAGATCCCTAAGACTAAAAATTTGGTAAACATTCACTTGGTTATTCTCTCAAATTGTGGCACCTGGGAATGTCTTATTTATACATATAGTTGGATGTGAAATCAAGGAACAACATGCCCTATCTTATTTTTTCTAACTGAAATTAGCTTTCTTATAATGGGGAGGAATTTAATGTTGTAAAATTCCTTAGTTTCATCCACTAAAAAGGTGCTAGGAGTGAAATCTAATATTCTAAACCTCATGGGAATGAATTGATAATGTCAACACATCAAGGTGGGTGATTTAATGATAATGGAGGCCTCATTTTATTCCGCAATTCTCTCAAACCTTGTAAGCTACATTGGTTCAAGGCAGTCTCTTGAGAGCCTTATGAGAAAAAAGTTTCCAAAATTTCACCTTGCTATTCTCTCAAACTAGGGTACCTGGGAATGTCTCATTTGCACCTAAAGATGGATAATGGGTCCCTTTACAATACTGTATCCTAGAGAGTAATGCAATATTAATAAAAAATCATGCAATAAACGGTGCTAAGAGTGAAATTTTACATTCCACTCCTCATGGAATTAAAATAACATTATCAATATATTGGGTTAGGTGGATGAATACTAGTGGATGTATCATTTTATTATGTAAATCTCCCAATCCTTTTGGGATATATTTGTTCAAGATATTCCCTTGAGATCCCAAAGAGAAAATGATTACCAAACTTTCACCTAAATCTTATGTCATATAATGGCACCTACAAATGTCATATGTACACTTACAAGTGGATGTTGATTCTATATATAATATCTAATTTAAGTTTTTCTCAACTCTAAATTATTTGATCATGCCAAAAATTAATGCATTCTTACAAAATGCCTCATTTAAGAGCAATGTAAAGTTACCAATAGTCATATTTTTTCTTTCATGCATCATGTATTGAATTGGAAATTCTTGTAAATCAAGGTGGTTGGTTGAATGCTAGTGGAAGCCTCATTTTGTTCCCCAATTCACCTTATCCTTCTAAGCTACATTGGTTCAAGGTAGTATCTTTAAAACTCTAAAAGAAAAATTTTGACAATTTTTTTTTCCTATATTCTCAATGTGTAACACTTATCAATGTATTAGGTGGATTTTTTAGTCCCTCTACAATATCTTATCTTGATTTTTATCAACTCCAGATAATTAGATTATGCTAATAATGAATGTATTCCTGCAAAATACTTCATTTGAGATCAATGTAAAGGTACCAATAGTCATATTTTTTCTACACCTCATGCTACCAAATTGACTACTCTATAACTTTTAAGTGGAAAGGTTAATGCTAGGAGAGGCATTTTTTCATTCCCCTCATCTCTTGATCCTTATAGACTATATTGATTTGAGAGCCTTTTGAGAACCCTAACAGAAGAAAGTAGCCAATTTTCACCTAGTTGTTCTCTTAGCCCATTGCATCAAGGAATAACTCATTCACACATACAAGTAGATTTTAAGTCCCTTTACAATATTATATCTTATTTTTTATCAAATCCATAGCATGTGACCATTCTAACAATACAGATATCATAGAATTTTGAAAAAGAATAATTCCAAACCAAAGCAAGAGATAAATAACTAGAATTTTTATTAATAATTTAGGGAATACATATAATTCATACCTGAAAACAACAACATAAATTCCAGATCTAAAAATGCATGATCAACAGTTGTGAATATCAATGATATTTGATCCTGTATTATTCCACCCTAAATGTCCCTTCAAATTGAATCCTGAAACTCTATAAATTCTTGAATGAAGATCTTTAGAAAAATCAAATGAAGCTCTGATAATAATCCTTGTATTTGACCGTTCAATCTAGAATACTTGGGAAATCTCTCACACCCATAGATCCTATCCTATTCGAGGGTTTTCATCCTCAAAAGAGCTTGAAACCCCATGCCTGCAAACCCTATTTCTCAACTCCCTTCAATTTTCAAATTAAAACTTGGATAATGAAAAGTGACTTCTTGTTCCTCTTTTATTCACTTCCATCCCCTATGCCCCTCTTGGAAATTAACTTTATTAAAATAATAAAGCAATTCGTTTCCAAGAACCAATGCCTCACTTTTCCTCTTTAAATCTTTTAATTAAACTCACTTTTCAAAACATGTTCCATTTAATGAACTGATAATAAAGTAACTTAAAATATATCATTTTAATTAAAGTTACTTTATTCACCTTATAATGCCATATTATAAAGTACTTTATTAAAAGGAACTTTCTATCATTAGATCCTAAAGTCACTGTAACTGAGGGTAATTTTTAGGTTAGATCAATAAAGCATATAAATCATAAATGAAAATAAACCCAAAGTCCTATCAAGTACAAAGGAATTTAAACAATAAACAGTTATACCTGTAAATCGATTTCTCCATGATTACCTCCATAGTACCTTCTTGCTTGCTGGTTGATGTTTTTCCCTCAAATTCGTTGTTTGAGCAATCTGCAAATGTCTAAGTCCTACACCAAGCTTTGAAGGATTTGATAAATGCCTAAATGCCTATGACTATGACAATGTCTATGCCTAAACAATGCTAAGATTTGATCAAATAAAAATGATAAATGCTATGGAAAGCCTAAGAGTGCAAGTGCGAAATTGTATAAAGTGAATGCGTGTGTAATCGAAAAGTGAGAGGAAAATGGCATTTTATAGAAAATGCCATTTTGAATGGACGGGTGAGATTAATTCATGATGAAAACCTAAAATGAGAGGTCGAGATTAAATCTGAGAATCCCTAATTAGGGTTAGGGAAAATTCATTAATTGAACGATCAAAATAATATCTCAAATAATTGGATTGATGGTGGAGAATAAATGAGATAAACTAATTAGAAAATAAAGATTTTCAAAAATCAAGAAGATAAAGACTGCCTGATTTGTGAGATTCGAAAAATCCAGAAGATAAGAGTTGGACTGAAGATCAGATTTGGAAAATCAAGAATCTGCCTGATTACTTGATTTTTGGAAGATTAATTACTATTTTGAATTAAATTAATTCAAAATAATGATTTTGTGAGACAATAAATAATCTTTTTAGATTATTTACCAAAATGGACTCCAGCTAAGAAAGTGATGACATTTTAAATAATTTCATTTATTTAAAATGAGAGGAATATTAATTTTGACAATTAAATAATTAAATATAATTATTTAATTTAGCAGATAAGATTAATTAATTAAATAAATTAATCAATTTATTTAATTGAGACAATTAATGACATATTAAATAAATAAATGTAATTCATTTATTTAATAATCAGGAAGAATTAATGAATAAGGATAATTAAACAAATTTAGAAATTTATTTAATTATAGGGAGACTTAGAGAATTAGTGACGTATTTAATAAATAAATAGAATTTATTTATTTAATAATCATGAAGAAGAAAAGGACATGAATTAATTAAATAATTATGAATTATTTAATTAATAGTCGAATGTGGACCAAGGACATAATTAAATGTCATAATTATGCTAGGATGAAAGTGGTAAAAATGAAGCTTGTAGGCCTAGGTCATTTTTAAGTGTCTATAGTCACTTTAATAATTTAATTACTTCTGGTAAAGATCGAGCAATAACCTCCTGAGAGTGTCCTAACACAAATACCAACTGCAGGTGTGCTTCCACTAAACTTGATAGCACTTACTATAAATAGCAAGTGTGAACGAAGAACTCCTAAACTACCTTTGTAAGGCCTACCAATAAAAATACTCGATCACTAAGATGAAGATGTCGGAATGAAAACATCAAGCATGTTAAAGTCCCTAAATACCCTCCAAAGACCCCCCTACACATCTTGCTAGCCTACAAGAACCAAATAGTAGGCTAACTGTTGTGCATGTTTTGTACACACACCCCACCATGGGCAGGGACCCCCTCTTTTCACTCCTGATAGGCTGCTTCACTCTTGTCTTATTTTGTGTGCCCCATTTTCCAAGCCCAAATTGGTCATATGCCTTTAAACGATCAAATTTCCCTGACCAAATTCACCTAATTGGGGTATTCAAGTCTGGGGAGAAACAAAGTCCCTCGTCCCTTTTCTTCCTTTTGTCTTGTTCCTGCTGACTTGGTCCTTGATTGCTTGATTCATTTCTTTCTACATTTTTGACCTTGGGGACAAGTTTCCTGTGGATTTGGGATTTTATTTGTTCCTAAGTGAACTTCCAAGGTTTCGTTAAGTTTCAGGGGTTTCAAAAATTTCCTTCTGGAACTTCGTCCCTATTTGGTTGTTTTGAACATCTGCAAGCCCCTGGCAACCCAGCCTCCAGAACCTGGCCCCTCCGTGGTTGTTTCTGGGACTTCGCCCCTCCATGGCCATTTTGAACATCTGTCAGCCCCCGGTGACCCAGCCTATGGAACCCAGCCCCTCCCTGGTTGTTTTTGGGGACTTCGCCCTTCCGTGGTCATTTTGAACATCCATCAGCCCCCAGCAACCATGCCTCCGGAACCTGGCCCC
Organism: Sequoia sempervirens; assembly: GCA_007258455.2. Lineage (NCBI taxonomy): Eukaryota > Viridiplantae > Streptophyta > Pinopsida > Cupressales > Cupressaceae > Sequoia > Sequoia sempervirens. Next base: position 10,657 of record VDFB02392754.1, on the reverse strand, counting down.
TTCGTGGTCGTTTCCTGGACTACACCCCTTCGTGGTTGTTTTCAACATCCGTCAGCTACTTCGTGGCTGTTTCTGGGACTCCGCCCCTCTGTAGTTGTTTTGAACATCAACCAACCCCCGACGACCCGGCCTCCAGAACCCGGCCCCTCCGTGGCAGTTTCTGAGACTCCATCCCTCCGTGGTCATTTTGAACTTTTGACGTCCCCCGACGACCTGGCCTCCAAAACCCAACCCCTCCATGGCCATTTTTGGATCCCCATCCATCTTTGGTTTTTTTGAACTTATGTGGACCCTCGACAGTCTGCTTTCTACATTTTTTACTTTTGGAACAAGTTTCTTGTGGATTTGGGATGTTTTTGTGGTGCCTAAGCAAACTACCAACATTTCGTTAAGTTTTGAGGGTTTTGGAAATTTCCTTCTGGAACTCCATCCCTCATTGGTTGTTTTGAACATTCGTCAGCCCCCGGCAACCCAACCTCTGGAACCCGGCCCCTCCATGGCCGTTTCTGGGACTCCACCCCTCCGTGGCCGTTTTGAACATCTGTAGACCCCCAGCGATCTGGCCTCCAGAACCTGCCCCTCCATGGTCATTTCCAGGACTCCGCCCCTCTGTGGTCGTTTTGAACATCCATCAGCCCCTGGCAACCCGACCCCTTCGTGGCCATTTCTCAGACTTCACCCCTCTGTGGCTTTTTTGGACATCCACCAGCCCCCGGCTACCCGGTCTCCAGAACCTAGCCCCCCCGTGGCCGTTTCCGGGACTCTATCCCTGCATGGTTGTTTTGAACTTCTGCCGACCCCTGGCGACTTGGCCTCTAGAACCCGGCCCCTCCGTGGCCATTTCTGGGACTTCGCCCCTCTGTGGTTGTTTTGAACATTCGTTGGCCCCCGACGACCCAGCCTCCAGAAACAGGCCCCTCCATGGTCGTTTCTAGGACTGCACCCCTCTGTGGCCGTTTTGAACATCCGCTGGCCCTCGGTGACCTAGCCTCCGGAACCCGGCCCCTCCCTAGTCGTTTCTGAGACTCTATCCCTCCGTGGTCATTTTGAACATCCGTGGACCCCTGGCGACCCAGCCTCAAGAACCCGGTCCCTCCATGGCTATTTCTGGGACTCTACCCCTTAGTCACCATCCAAGACTTTCCTTCTGGGCCGCCATGTGCTCATTACCTTTTCAAAAGGGCGGTGACCCTTCGACTTTCCCCTTCCAAGTTTCTGCTTTTTTCAAAGGAGTCCAATCTTGAGGAAGTTTTTGCTGGCACTATTTCTTCCCCTTTTCCCATGCGCTACAACTAGCAAATCTTGGTTTTGCTAAGTTTTGTGAGGTCTGGAAACTTCCCTTCTAGTTTGTTGTCCCTTGTTCGTTGTCCGCCCTCTTGGGCCCGCATTAATGTGTATGGTTCAAATGAGCTCCAAATATGAATATTATGATCTTTTTATGATGCATGGATGGATCTAACAAGAATTTTTTGAGATTTGACTAATGTTTTCCTTGATTTATGTATGAAAGCACTTATGACACTTCATGTATGCAGGATTCAAGAAGCCTACTGTAGGTCCGTCGAGGAGACCCATTGAGAAAGTTGAACAAGGAATGTGCATAGCTCCTGTCACCACTCATTTCATGTTTGTCACTCCCCCTAGCACCCACCAATAGGGTCGGCATTAGAAGAACGCTTGTGCCAAGGAAGTCAATGACATAAATGCAAGGGGGTGGTCTTGAAGAGATCATGAGGGAGATGTTCACCTAAATCAGGAGCAACCAATCAATTGATGCCAATCGTCGACAGGCTCGTTTAATCCAAGGAAGAACACTGCAAACACATCAACTAAGAAGGAAACTTCAAGGCAGATTCAGCTACAGTAAAAGGGAAATCAGCTAAATGACAAAACTGCTACAACACCTGGGCACTAGATGACAAAATAGAGAAAAGACAAGGAATGTATTTTTAATTGTTGAATATTGTGGGGTAGGTGAAACCCTAATGTAAATCAAATATGGGCCACTCATTGTGAATTAATCCTAGCCATTCATTTGGGCTTTGGAAAACTATAAATAGGGGCTTGCCCCTCATTTGTAAAGGGTTGGAGAGCTATTGTAAAAATTATTTGCAACAATAGAAGACAACATTGCATGATTTTATGGATGTTCTCTTTGAGTTTGCTCATCTTGCATGCATGGTTCTACCTTCCATAGTAGTTTTAGTTGTAGATTCTTGAATGGAAGTGATAATGGAAATTGTTGTTATGGTATTTGATGAACTTTCAACCCATACTTTTAGCACTTTTTGATGACAAGTTGTTGTGCAAAGTTAGACTGGGCTTCTTTCTGTCATTGTTGCAACCTAGTGCAATTGTATGTTCATGATGTGCATGTCCAATCTGAAAATCTACAGACCTTAGAAGATTGTACTAGTTTTGTGTAACTGTAGGATCCTCTTGGCCAAACAAAACCCAAATTTGGGAGTTTTTCTACTATGCAGCCTCCATGATCATTGTTCATTCGTAGTTTCAGGTCTAGTAACTTCCTCTCTTCCCTGCCCCTTTTCCTTTTTTTTAATAAGTAACCCTATGCTAAGGTTCATTGCACATTGTAAAGCTAAATCCAATGATAAAAATGGAGTTTAAGACTGTTGTTTGAACCTACAACAAACACACAACTTCCTCATCTTAGGAACTCCATTTCAAGACCCAACTTCCCACACTTTGTAACTCATTTGTAAGTCCACCTTGTGATTCCAGCAAATCACATAAAACAACTAAGATATTCCAAGCATTGTCAAGACCTGACATTAGAGACCTTGGGATAGTGTTCTGCAATTTGATTGTGGAAGATTGTCTTTCAAGAGAGGTGATTCACCTATGCATTACCTGTGTTGAGAAGTGCAGAAAAAACACATCAACACTAACCACTACTCTAATACATATCTTGGAAAAGAAAGAGGACATTATAGTCCATCCTCCCAAAGATTTATTGTCCCCAAGCAATCCTCACCTAAATAACCAAGCCTATATTGAATGTTAGGATCCCAAACCAATTGAGAGAATGCTCTACCCAACCTCCACTATACCCACTGGAAAAAAGTACAACTAAACTCGATAGCCCTATCTACGAAAGTAGCATACTACCAGGCATAGAAGATCCCAAAGCCCACAACCCAACTGGAAGCCTACCATACTCATCACTTGCTCACCTTTGCTACGCTACTCTAATATAATCTTCACCAAGTTGAAGATGGGAAGCATCACAGTGTGATAGTGTCCAAGTATTTTACCCCTCCATGGGTGTACTCTGCCTGGATCCCATGAACAAATTTAGAATTTGTCCTTCATGTATCCCAATGGATTTTTTTGTACCATCCTAACTACACCGGGAATTCTAACCTGCTCAAAATGTGATCCTATATCATGTATCCTAATAGTGTGAATATCCTATAGAAGTAGCTCAGACATCTTATAATATATCCCCTTCACCCACAAAAGAAAATCCTCATACCAACCATCCAACTCACACTTACTTGTCTTATGCCTCATAGTATGCACATGACACATTATACACATTGTTGAACACATCAATAAGCCCTTTCAAAATTCCTAATCCACTACTAGGATCCCAAGTCCTGCGAATATTGCCAAACTCCATACAAGGATCAGAAAAGACACCATTATCCAACTCAAAGAGTGGATTATCATAAAACAAATCAAAATTAACCCCAAAGAATGGATTATTAAAAAATTGTAAACTATCTTCTTGTTGATTTGAATCACTATTTTCTAAAATTTTGGGATAATGGACAAAATAAAACTCCCCTTGAAAGTGGTCTTGCTCCTTCATCACCTATTCAGTCTCTTCTCTTGTCAAACACTCATCCTTAAGGGTTTATGTAGAAGGCACCAAACTCAGTTCTAAACAAGTCTCCTTAAACTAATTTCAGTTTTTTTGGAGGGCTACTTGAGTAGCCTCCAAAGAATCCTTAGTTTTCACATGCTCAGAAGTAACATTGTCAACTTCATCTTCTTTCCTTCTCCATGCATCCAAATAGGTAGAATCTAGTTCGAGGAGAAGATCTATATCTGAAAGCATATTTAAGTAATTTGATTCCATTACCTCCATAGTTTTTTTGATTCCTTATAAATCAAAAAAATAGGATTCCTCTTCAAAACCCTTTTTCCCTCCCTCACGTTGAACTTTCCAAAGGTGATTTTCCCTCAACTTGTGAGAGCTATCAAAATGTGTTAATGCTGCTACAATCTATTTTTCACTAACCTTCAATTGGTTCTCCAAATTAAGCTTATGTAAAATATTGGATTCATTTGATGAAGTAGCTAATTGTTCTTGAAGAATTTGAATCTTCCCAAAGTCTTCTTCTATGGAAACCTCATTGTTTACTAGTTGATTTGGAACTATGGAAACATTAGTTCCAAAACCAAAATCATCACCATCATCCAACTTAACTGTTTCACTAGATGATGTCATGCTTTCTCTATGTAGAAGAAATAGAATCATGTTAGAATCACACATAGAATAATAAAACTCAATTATCACCTCAGAAGGTGCCACAATCTCTATACTCCCCACAAGGAGACTTGTACAATCTTTACCTATAACATCATTACTAGAAGGGAATGTAGAATCATTTTCATCAACCGATTTGTAGGCTCTAACATAATCACTCACAACATACCCATCAATAGGTGTTAACCCATGGAGTGTATCATTCTAGAAACTAACCCCGTTGCCTACTACAACATCTCCCTTATGACTAAAAAATACACTTCCAATAGTAGATTTTCATTGGATGTAAATGACTGTGAATAAGTAATAGCACCCTGCAGAAGTGATGGTGTCCTTGTTTGATCAACATGTCCAGAATAATGCACTTTTGATTTTTGTTCCTACCCCTTTACTTGACAGGATAAGCCATGTTTTGCATTTAAATAACCTCCAATCATGAACAAAATTATATGGTGAACAAATACAGTGCCAGGTAAGAGTTTCAACACCTAGGAAAATGTCAATAGCAATACTATTGATGCAAAGAACTTGCTTTGACAATGGACTAGTCTAACATGTCACTCCTATTTCCCACAAAATACAAATAACCCTCACACTAGAATATCTAATCTTGGGTGACCCTTATGAGGGTAGAAACCAATTCCTCAAAGGCACAACCCACTCAAAAAAGAAGCCATGATATGCACTAGAAGACGTCACATATGGAATATATGTTGCGATGAGATTTTCAATCTCACGACTCTATCTATTTGCCTCTAGATTAACTGATGCCTCCCTTTAACTTACTATAACCTCCACTTAGGATTTACAAGAATCGATTACACATCCTTAAAACTTTCCATGACTTAAGCTAGTGCATAGGGAAGTCATGATTCTTTCCTTGTAAGCTTGATTCCTTCAGTCAATCCAACGACTTCCCAAGGAATTTTGTTGCATATAATTCACCTCTAATAATCACCACTAGTTTTTTCAATGCATGATACATAGCTCCATTATAATCTTCAATGGATTTAAAGGTGTATAAGAGTGAAATTGCACCCTTGCAATTTCCCTTACATTTTTGTTTCCACTTTAGTGTCTGCTCCTTTAGCATCTTGAGTAGGCTCATTTTGGCCCTTGCATTAGCCTTTCTCCCTCTCAAGATACTCCAGCACCCCTTTTTAGCAATCACCCTTGCATGTTAATTTTGCACTAGACTTTATGTCTTTCGGGTTTGTGTTGTTTTGTAGCGTGACATTTCTGGACACTATTGCATCGAGTAGACATCTACGCACCACACTAGCGTCCTGCAACATTTCAACACTCATATGACCGTTTTTGAGTATGTTTTCCACTTGTTACCTAAGATTGTCAGTGGAAACGGCTCAAGATTCTCTAAAATGGCCCAGGAAGCTTCTTTTCCCTCCTTAAAAGTCTTTTTTTCACTTCATTTGAGGGACTTCTTCAATAGCTAACTCCACTCTGCTAGTTTTTAGCTTGACTCCATCACTTGCTTACACATATAGCTTGTTGTAGCAGCTTCAAGCTCTCACAAGCTTCCATTACAACATTTTTGATAGCCTTCTTGGCTCTTGCAATTCCATTTCCATGCTTGTGAGCATCTGGGGATTCCATATCCCCTACTATTTGCACATTTACTTCATGATACAAGTTCTCCTCCTCGAGCATGGTTTTCTTTTATCACACTTATTCGTGACATGGGTTCTCCTCCTTGAGCGGGGTTTTCTTTTATCACACGCTTATTCATGGTGCAGGTTCTACTCCTGAGTGGGTTTTGCTTTCACCACATGCCTTGTTCATCAAACTCTTTATCTTCTTGGTTGTCCGTGGAGGTGGGAACACCAAAACGGGGGTTTGACTGAGGTAAACCCCTATACAACCCCAACATTCTCTCCAGATATTGCGCTATTGGGTTTTGAAGACATTTGTTCGGTGGAAGCTTCATCATCCGCACAACTGTAAGTATTTCTTTCATTTTCTTCTCCTTACCTTTTCCATTTCTATTTCTTTGTCTCAGTCCTATTGCTTTTTGTTATTTTATTGTATTATGTGGTCTTAGCATTTGGAGTAGAAAGAGTCACTTTAGGTGGTTTTGTGATAAACTCATCCTTTGATCCGTACAAGACGCCAACGCACCTCTGAGATGCTAGTGTGTCGCGTCGTTGTCCACTTTCTACGTTGATGTCCTTTGGTTGAGAGCCTGTCAGCTTGTCCAGAGACCCTCTATGACCTTCTCCTTCGAATTCTAGAACTTTTGCACTGTTGCATTGAGGTGATATAGGGAAGTTCACCCTATGAGGCTCTCTGAACGAGAACACGTGAGTACCGAACCCCCCTTTATCACATTTTGGTGAACCCAACGTGAAGAACATTGTTCTTCGAAAATCTATAAATGGATTTAATAGGTTCTTTTGTTAGTTTTGTATCTAATATTATCCAAGATATTAATAACATTCCATTTAATGCATGTGATAGTGACTTGGCTTTGCCCATGTCACTTGGTATCTTTGATCCTTCTCATGAGACTCCTCTTTCTTCAAAGGATATCTTATTGCAAGAAGATAGAATCATTGATACCTTTCTCAATGTTACTCTACCCACTCTTCATTCTAATGCACTCTCATCTAGAGATGATGCATTGGTGAATGATGAATCTACCTCTCATTCCAATGCACTCTCTTTTGGAGATGATGCATTTGTGAATGATGAATCTCACCTTTGTTCTAATGCACCCTCTTCTATAGATGATACATTAGTGAATGATCAACCCCCTTCCACATCTGACTCTCCTTGGATCGATGTTGAGAATGCCTCTTTAAGTAATTATTCTGCATTTGATCCTATTTGGATTGATGTTGAGAATATGTATTCAAGTAATTTTTCTACTAGTTGTAATAAGTTTGTGAATGTGGTTGTAGAACCCCAATCCAAATACCTGCAAAACACAAGAAACAAATAATATGCAAGTAAGAACAAGGATTCCCCATGATATCCATTAGCAAAGCCTCAAATAGGAATGAAAACAAGAATAAAATGAAAGAACAAGAAAGTAATCGAAATCCTATTGAAATCAATGCAAACTCTTGATCCCATGGGGGAATTGTTGCCAATTTGATGTGAAAATTGGCCCTTTCCCAACTCCAATGATGTGATGAAGATGATTGATGAAGGATGTAAGCTTCTGGTGATGACTTCAATGGAGCTCCATGTTAGAAATCTGCAAAAAGCCTAACTATGCTTGGATGAAATTGATGATAGATTGCTATGGATTTGAGTATAATAACTTTGTTCAAATTGTGGATGATCGAATGAGCAATGAAACCTCTTATTTATAGAATGTTAAGATGGAAAAATGCCCAAAATGGAGCAATCTGGGACTAAAATTCAACCAATGGCAAGGTGCCACTTCTCCAAATGTGAGTGGATGAAGGATGTGCACATTTTGATGAATGTGCCCATAAATGCAATATTTGAAATTTGAAATTTGTGAAATGACAAGGTAGAGGGAGAGTCAAATGGAGTAATGGCCACTTGGCTCAATGAAAAAGGACATGTAAGATGAAATAAATGCCTTGTTGGAAGGACAAAGCCCACTTGATTTTGAATTCAAATTGAAGGAATATTCTCTATTTATGTCATGTTGATAGAAAATAGAGATTTAATAATTGAATTAAATCTATTTTCATGTGCAAGTGGAAAAAGCTAGAGGATGGGACATGAGATGAGATTAAATTAATCAAGGTTAATTAATTTAATGAGAGATTAGTTGATGTGACAAATTTGACTTAGATTTATGGATTGATTTAAATCAAATATGAGAAGAATATGATTTCAAGATTATTTAAATAAATATTTTTGATTTATTTAACTAAGGAGATGAAGTTAGATTAAATCAAATAAGGTTTTAATTTATTTAATCTAATAAGATGACTTTAGAGATTTAATCAAATAAAATGAATTATTTAATTAAACATGGACATAAGATTAATCAAATCAGATAAATTGATTTAATTAACAAGAAAGACTAACTTAATTAGATAAAGTGGTTTATTTCATTAAGAGAGGAAAATTGATGAATTTAATCAAATAAAGGTATTCAATTAAATGGTTAGAACAAAGGATGATTTAGGATGAAATGGTGTTAGTAATCAGGATCAAGGTATGCCAGTATATTTTCCATGTCTACATTTTGCCCCTCTTTGAAGCAATGCACTTGTTGCATTTTTTCAAAGAATAAATTGTCTTGATCAAAAGCCAAAAAAAAATCAATTTTGAAACTTGCCCCACTGGTGCCCCGGTGAGGGAAAACATGCCATTATATTTCCCCCTCGAGAGATCGGATGAAAATTTTGATTTTTGGGTGATCTCACGAAAAAAAGAGGACAAGGTGCATGACAAGTCCAAAAAGGCTCTAGGAGGGTAAAAAAACCCTAATTTTCAGGCTTAAATAGGCCTTAGGGGGCCACTTCCAATTCATTTTCACACTTAGCTTTTAAATATTTCATAATTTGAGCTCTGATACCCTAACAAGATGGCACAATGACAACTCTCATTGCATATCTCCAACCGAGTATGGACATACCAGTGACCTCCCGGCATTGGGGCACCAGTATGTGAACCTGACCTAAGCTTTTTTTTTTCTTTTTATGCATTCATTTATTGCATTTAGAACTACATATCTCGTAGTGGTGCTATATAGAGCCACTCAAATTTTAAACTAGACTGCTTGGTCCTTTAAACTGGATTGCCATCACAAGATGGACCGTCGCAGTCGGATTTGGAGTTTGGGAACAAACTTCAAACTCCAACGCATATATGACATGCAACACTAGATTTCAAAATTCAATGTCATGGCAGACTTTAGAATTAGGGTTTCAGGCTAAACTGTGTCACTTTGGTAAAGTACATCGCCGTGATGTAGTTTGGGACTTTGAATGTGCCAACGTCACAGTTTGCAAATTTAAAACTGCAAAGCCTTCACAGGGTGCGACACTGGGCTAGATTTTTGAATGCTGAGATTAGCTCGGGATAAATTTTCCTTGATGATTTTAACATGGTGACTTTTCTTGATGTAGGAGGGGGTGAGAGAGCTTTATTCTCATGAGAACAAATCATGGGAGATATTCGGTTACTTATAGGATCTGACTGACAAGGAGCAGGAGTGGCTACTAGAGATGGGGCTATGGTATATCGCCTGTGCGGACCCATTTTGGGATGATGTCAGCACTTTCCAAGAGATGGCACAATGAGATCTCGTCTTTCCATCTTCCTACTGGCAAGGCCACCATCACCTTGGAGGACATGTGGTGCATCCTTAGATTTTCCATTCATGGGCGACAAGTGATATTTGATATGGATGTCGAACAGGATTCCTATCATGCAGTCCTAGCTACAAAGGATGTTATATACTACAAGGGCCAGATCAATTTAGAGCGTCATAGGGCCCTGACCTCACCCTTCCAATTAGTGATTGCAGCAATTATTTTAGGTCTTGTCACCCCAAACTAACGAGGTCGATACTTCAGTCCTAGCTGGGGGCTTTGCTAGGAGCAGATGGTTCGCAATAGGCCAGTCCATTTTGCATGGGGTCTTGTTCTTCTAGCCTCCCTTTATATGGATTTACATGAGGACATATATTTGGATGGTAGAGCTCTTAGAGTAGGTGTTACACTCCATCATGTGTGGGTGTGCGAGCATATCTTCGTACTTCGGCCACAAATTGTTTTAGTGTCAATGGGACTCGATGTTCCAGCAATGTGGCATTACAGGGGTGGTTTGTCGTTCACACACACAGGCGAGCATGAGATTCCTCACTAGAGGAGGGTCCTTGATGACATGATAGTGTTCATATGGCACCTGTACCTTGGTCGGCCCTCATGGACTGATGATGTGTAGCAATTTTTCTTTGCCTACCATGACCGGTTTATGCAAGGGCGGGAGCATACTATGATCAAGAGGTATCTGCCAGGATGAGTTCAACACTAGTTTGGCGAGGTTCAGGACAGACCAGATGATGGCTACGTGGCCATGCTTTCCAGGACAATGTCATAGAGTGCAGGGGGTGGTACATTCATGCCTCTGAGGCAGTGGATAGTTTCAGGCAGCTAGTTTCCCAACCATGGGCATATGATCAGGGAGTTG
>VDFB02392753.1:0-23241 GCA_007258455.2 Sequoia sempervirens | reverse complement strand
AATATCTTGAAATATTTAACAGTAGGCTTTTAACTGGTCCATAGCTCAACAGAGGTCATACCAGTATCACCTTTGATTTGTACCTAGTTGAGTGTGTACATAGTAGTACTCACAACTTCTCTCCAGTAGATATGAGGGACATTTCCTTCGAACATCATAGTTCTAGCAACATCTTCAATTTTTTTTTCTTCCTTTCCACTACTCCATTTTGCTGAGGGGTCCACGGTGTAGACAATTATCTCTTTATTCCATGTTCTTCACAAAAATAATGAAATTCACTAGAAGTGAATTCACCAGCTTTATCTGATCTTACACATTTAAACTTTAGACCTATCTCTGTCTAAGCCATAGCCTTAAAGGTCTTAAAATTTTCCAGTGCTTTAGATTTCTTCCTTAAGAAAGTAACCCACACTTTTCCAAGCTTACAAAATTACTTTTATCTCCAATCATATGATGTGAACATCCACCCATCGAATGTTCCATTCTACTTTACCCTCTCAACCTGTTTCAACTAGGATTTATCCACATTTGTATAATTAGTGTGATTCAGATGCACGATTGATTTTCCATCTAAAATAGCCATTCATCATCTATCACAACCTATCAAGCAGGTACATGAATACCCTCCTCTTTTAGAAATCCAGGCTTGTTACGCTTTTATTTAGGAGTTCTTCGTGTCCTTGATGCAAAAATGACCTTATCTTATTGCAAGAAAAACATTTAAGAGGGAAATTTTTCTTCATAATTTTACCTTCTGTGACTCTTTTGACAATAAGTGCTTCCAACTCTTCCTAAAATTTCTCTCTTTCTTCTTCTTCAATTTTTCTGTTTTCATTCTCATACTTAAATGTATTTCTAGATGAATTCTCACCTAGATCGTATCAGTGTCTATCTCTTGCAGATTCAACCTTAGGAATGGCATCACCAAATTCACTCAAGTCAAAATAAGTAAGCTTACCAACCAACATGTCTCTGGTTACATTTTTTATAGTTTGGAGCTCTTCAATAGCACTAGCTTTGACCTTGTAAGAATCAGGCAGGGATCTTAGCACTTTAGCAACAATCTCGGATTTGTCTCTATCCACCAGCACAAGAGATACCACACACAAGTTCAATCACTCTTTGCATAAAAAATAGTAATTTTCTCATCATGACGCATTCTCAACTTTTCATATTTCCCTTTTAGACTCTACAATTTAGCAATCTTCACATTAGTATTACCTTCATACAAGGTTTCCAACTTTTTCCATATCTCATAAGCAATCTTCATATCCATAACATTTGTCATCTTATAATTAGTCAAGGAACTCAAAAATGTTTCCTTAGCCCTGATATTATACTCAACATCTCTAATCTCAATAGCAATAGTAGGACCATTCTAAGGAATAACAGACCTATTACATGTAATGCTCCAATAGGGTTCACCAATGCATCTCAGATGGCACTCCATTGGAGTCTTCCATAGAGAATAATTTGTTCCATCAAATCTTGGACTATCCTTCTTGTAAGTAGACATCTCAAATCACCTCAAGTTGTTAAAATTCTTCCAGGGAACCCCTCTGATACAAATTGTTGGAAACACAATGTAGACAACTGAGAGGGGGGGTGAATCAGTTGTCACAAAATTTAAAAATTATTCAACTTATTAACCTTATTCTCATATCTGATTATTAGCCATGAAAGCATAAATCATCAATGCATTAGAAACACACATAACACCAAGAATTTTTTTTATGTGGAAACCCTATTAGGGGAAAAACCACGGTGGAGGTCAATCCACAAGATTATACCCTGTTAAAAGTATAAGAAATGAAAATATGGGGAATGCACTTGCATTCAGGAACACTTCCTAGAGCTCACTACTCAATTACAACAAGGCTAACCACTCAAAGGAAGACACACTATCTTATAGAAAGAATCAGATTACATCCCCAGGGATTTGAACTGATAGAATAGCATCTGCTAATGCTAGATCACAGTTTTGGTTAAGCGCATCAACACTTCTTTACTCTTATTCACTCTTCTTCACACTCTTCTCTACCTTAAAATGATTTAGATCAATATTCACACATAGACACATAGAATCACACCTTGATTTGAATAAGCAATTTCTCTTATATATTTGCAACAAGAAATTCCATCCCTACATGTCAGCTTCAACAAAATAATAAAATGAATATAAATTGTCGGCCCAAAATACTAAAGATTATTAATGTGAATCAACCAAGGTTGGCCACAACTTAGTGAAGACCTAAATCAACATCTCCAACATGAAAACACTACAGTTAATTACTCCTCAAAGATCCACAATAGGCTACAACCACCATGTCAGCCAAAAACAAGAAAAACATGAACACACAAGAGAAAATCACCAACCACGAGAACAACAATCAATGTGGACATGCAAAAAATATAGAGAATGATATAGAAGTATCCAAAAACATAAAAATCACTAGAGAAGCATCCGCAACAACTTAACTAACTAAAATCACAACATCTTCAATCAGAAACACAAACTGAAGAAACAAAAAAATTGTCAAAATATAAATCTTCATAACTTGATCAAATATTTACGCGTATCTCTAAAACTTGATGTGGATAAACTAGATACACTTAGCAACAAACGCTTTAGTCCACAACCTCTGATCATCAATATATAGAACTTACCAACATACTGAACTACACTTCACCACTGACAACCTGCAACTCATATCATTACAATTTTCTCAATATCCTCGACATATACAACTTCTAATGAATTAATGTTAACAATTTTGACATCAATGACAACCACATATCAGCAAGACAACCTGATGTAGGTGCAATCTTTCTAAACTTATTATTAGAGCTTGTTAATGTAGATCAAATAATGAGAGGTAGTAAAGCTCTCACAAAATCTTCGAATAAAATTAGTTTCAACTAATAGATAGGTGGTTGAGAAATTATAGGGATTTATCTAGATTGGGTTTATCTTTTATTAGCCTATTTTCTAGTATAAAAATGGGCCTACGTTGTAGCCTATGGACAGGCAAGTAGAGTGGAAAACCATTATGTAAATAAAGTTTGTTGCTATGCATTTTATTGTTTTCTTGTATTTTTTTTGGTTTCTCTATGAGTTTTTCTCTGCTATAGTTTTGGAGAGTACTAGTTTATTCTTTGCTATTGTGGTGGAATTTGTCCATCATTTGGTATCAGAGAAGGATAAGATCGAGTGGGATTTATTTTTACTTTTGTATTTGATTTATCAAGGCGATGCTTATTGTTGCTTTGTAATCTCTACTATGGCATTTTGAACATGCATAAGATCTGGTAATGAAATTCATATTGCTATAAAGTTGGCATTAGAAGTTTGAGCATTAGGAGTTGGGTTTAGAACATTGTGTATTGAGAGGCAGAGTGAGCCCTATCCTTGTCAAAGGACTTACATTAAAAAAAAAATTGAATTCTTTATCATGAAATAACAGATTATTTGTTGGCATCAAGATTTGATTTGATTTCTATAGCAAGCCGCAGATCTTTGTGTATTCTATGTATTGTGCCCAGTATCCATAGCCTGTGGAGTTCTCTGACAAGCAGATCGGTGTAGTATGCCTTGCTGTTATGAGGAGATTGAGACAGTCCTCATTTCGTGATATGCCCAATGTTGCCTTCTTATTTTGATTGATCCAATCATTGTCCTTACCATGCCATGATTTGCTGAATCAGTTTGCACATGGATTGAGAGACGTCACTGAACTCAGTTGATGCATCACTTTCCAGTCAATAAAAAGTTATTTTTGTTGTTTATGAGGAGCTACCAGTGCTACTAATGACAGCCAAGGAAGATGCTGCCATATAGAGGAAGATTTGCTTATTTTCCATCCAACAAGAAGATTTTGCATTCAAAGAAGTTGTAGCTGGTTCCAGTTCAATAAGATCATGGAGATTACTTGCAAGAGGTCACATAAATTAGGAAGGCAATATGTGTGAAGATTTGTTAAAAGAAGGCGTCACTGTGAAGGTTGCTGTTAAAATAAATCAGTCCTGGTAAAATGTCCATAACTTTCTCGTTTCTCAACGAAATTGAGAAATTCAAAATGTTCCGGAAAGCTAGGAGAAAGGAGCATCAAAAGCAATCAATAATTTAGAGGAATTAATTCCAATAAATGAGCAGTTTTAGTCAGAAGGTGACTGGTTTTTATTGGAATGTGTTAGTAAGTTTATGAATTTAAATTTAATATTGTTTGCTCATTTAAAATTTCTTTTCTCAATGATCCATCATTTAAAGTTAAGAAGAGATCATTTTGATCTTAGTAAGAATCAAAATTTGTATGAGTAGAAGATTATTTTCCAGCCCTATACCTTTATTGGTATCTAAATGTGAAGAGGTCATAGTTGGCGCAAGAGAAGATCTTCTTTGTCAAGAGATGGCATTCAGAGTTCGAGGAAGAGGACGAGGACAAGGAAGGAAAGTTGCAAATGAAAATATTCTTGAAGAGATGAGACAAATGCAAGCACGGTTACAAGCTATGGAGTTTGCGCAAAGAGGAGGCATTGACATGAATGATGTCAGTGATGAAGAGGAGGAACCTCAAGAAGAAGCAGCTGAAGAAGGATTTGAAACAAGAGTCGTCAAGGAAATTTTGGGAGCAAGTTCAAAACCCAAGTTGGAGGTGCCTATGTATGAAGGTAGCTTGGATTCTGAGAAATTGATTGACTGGATCAATGAAATGGAGAAATATTTTGAGTATGAAAATGTTGCTAATGACAAAAAAGTGAAATTCGTTGTAACTCGATTGAAGGGTCATGCATCTCTCTGGTGGGATGGAATTCAAGATGAAAGGAGACAAAAAGGAAAGCCAAAGATCAAGAACTAGGAAAGGATGGTAGCTAAACTAAGAGGTAAATTCTTTCCTATAGATTACCAACTTCATCTTTCCAAGAAATTGCAAAATCTTAAGCAAAAAGAAATGTTGGTTAAAGATTATACAAAAGAATTTTATAGGTTGACCATTAGAGCTGGTCATATTGAAGATGATACAAAAAAGGTGGCTAGATATCTTAATGAACTGAGATAAAATATTCAAGATGAAATTAACCTTTTGTGTCCAAGAATAGTGGAGAATAGTGGAGGAAGCATATCAGTATGCTCTCAAAGTAGAGGGAAAACTTTCCAGAAAAAAAAGCACAAAGCTCAAGAGGGAGAAGTAGAAGTTTTAGAGGAAGAAGATCACAAAGTTGAAGAGGTTAGTGGCAAACTCATAGAGAAGAAGCCAGTAGCTCACATCACCAGGAACACTCCTCCCGAGGTAATGATTCTTTTAGAGGAAGACCTTATTCAAGAGGTAGAGGTAGAGAATTTGTTGGAAATTTTTTTAAATGCAATCAATATGGTCATAGATCTTATGAGTGTCCAGAAAATCAAAGAAGTGCACACATTGCACAGGCTGAGGAAGAGACTACATAATCACCTATTCATATAGATGTACCTGAAGTTGGAGAATCACTACTTATGAAGCGATTTCTACTTAAACCAAACAAGGAAATCCATGAGTCCGGACAAAGGAAAGCACTATTTAGAATTACTTGTAAAACGAAAGGTAAATGTTGTAAAGTTATTATTGACAGTGGAAGCACTGACAATCTTGTATCCACTGAAATGGTTGATAAGTTAGGCTTGAAAAAGACAACACACCCAACTCCATATAAGGTTTCTTGGTTGCAAAAAGGACATCAAATATTGGTAAATGAACAATGTCAAGTAGAGTTTCAAATAGGGAGTTACAAAGATAAAGTAATATGTGATGTTATGCCAATGGATGTTTGTCATATTCTCTTCGGTAGACCTTGGCAGTTTGATAGAAAGGAAATCCATGATGGAAGATGTAACACATATTCTCTTGAAAAAGATGGACATAAACACACATTGATACCCCTTACGGATGAAAATGCAGTTGAGGAGATCAGTCCCAAGGTGTTAATGGTAAGTGGGAAATTTTTTTTGCATCGAATCAAGAATGAGGAGGTAATTTTTTCTCTAATTGGAAAACCAAAAGTAATTCTTACAAGTACAAATTTGGTTGATTTACCTCTAGAAATTCAGAAAATGTTAAATGAATTCATTGATATTGTTGTGGATGATTTTCCTAATGAGTTTCCACCAATGAGAAGTAGCAGCCATCATATTGATCTCATTCCAGGAGCTAACTTTCCAAACAAAGCATCCTACAGAATGACTCAAGGGAGAATGAAGAGATAAAATCCCAAGTACAAGATTTGCTTGACAAAGGATTGGTTAGAAAAAGTCTAAGTCCATGTGTTGTTCCTACAGTGTTGAGCCCAAAAAAAGATGGAGGATGGAGAATGTGCACAGAATCCCAAGCCATAAACAAAATTACCATCAGGTATAGATTTCCTTTGCCTCGTATGGATGATTTAATGGATTGTCTGAGTGGCGCTAAATATTTTTCCAAATTAGATTTTAAAAGTGCGTATCATCATATTAGAATAAGAGAAGGTGATGAATGGAAAACCACTTTTAAAACAAATGATGGGCTTTATGAATGGTTAGTAATGCCATTTGGTTTAACAGATGTTCCAAGCACTTTTATGAGGTTAATGAATGAAGTGCTTAAGGAATTCACATGACAATTTGTAATAATCTATCTGGATGATATTCTAATATACAGTCAATCAAAGGAAGAACACCTCAAACATTTAAGATTGGTTTTGAGTAAATTGAAATAGGAAAAACTTTTAATCAATCTTAAGAAATGCACATTTCTGAAGCTTGAGTTGATCTATTTGGGTTTTGTAATATCTAGAGATGGTTCGAAAATGGATCCTAAAAAAGTTAAAGCTATAATATATTGGCCTACTCCAAGGAATATCTTTGAGGTAAGAAGTTTTCATGGACTAGCTAGTTTCTACAGAAAGTTCATAAGAAACATTAGTGGTATTTTTGCTCCGATTGTTGAAACAATCAAGGGAAATAAATAGTTGTTCCAATGGACTAGGGAAGTAGAAGTAAGTTTTCAATTACTTAGGAAAAATATTACTGAACAACCTATTTTAGCTTTACCTAATTTTGGTAAACTTTTCCAAGTTGAATGTGATGCTAGTGGAATGGCTGTAGGTGTTGTTTTAAGTCAGGAAGGTAAGCCAATTGATTACTATAGTGAGAAACTGAATGATGCAAGAAAGAAGTATTCTTCATATGACAAAGAATTTTATGCTCTTGTTCAAGCTTTGAAAAAGTGGAGGCATTATTTAATGCCTAAGGAATTTGTATTGTATATTGATAATCATGCTTTAAATTTCATCAGTAACCAAACCAAATTAAATCAAAGACATGTAAAATGGGTTGAATTTCTGCAAAATTTTACCTTTTTTATCAAACATAAAAGTCGCCAAACTAACAAAGTTGCAGATGCTTTGAGTAGAAGAAGCTTGATCATGCAGGGATCTGAAGTAAGTATAATGGGTTTTGATGACCTAAAGGAGATGTACAAGGAAGATATAGATTTCAAAGAAGCATATGAAGCATGTATAAATCCTCGTAGAAGGGATAGAAGTCCTTGGATGTATTTTATGACACAGGAGGGTCTATTGTTCAAAGGAAGTCACTTTTTCATTCCAAGAAGTTCCATGAGAGAGAACTTGCTAAAGGAGAAACATAGTGGCAGCTTAGCAGGACATTTCGGGCAAAACAAGACACTAGCTCAATTGAGCACACACTATTATTGGCCAGGTATGAGTAATGATGTTAAGAATTTTGTAGAAAGATGTAAAGTGTGCCAACATGCCAAAGGAAGTAGTCAAAATGCAAGTTTATATCAGCCATTGTCAATTCCCAATAGGCCAGGGGATTCAATAAGTATGGACTTTGTACTTGGTTTACCTAGAACTCAAAAAGGGCATGATTCAATCTTTGTAGTAGTTGATAGATTTACCAAAATGGCTCATTTTATTCCATGTACAAAAACAAGCGATGCTACTAACATTTCAATTTTTTTCTTCAAGGAGATAGTTCGACTACATGGACTTCCTAAAAGCATTGTCTCTGATCAAGACACTAAATTTTTAGGGCACTTTTGGAGGACTCTTTGGAAAAATTTGGGCACCAATCTAAGCTTCAGCTCAGCTTACCATCCTCAAATGGATGGAAAAATAGAAGTAATCAACAGAAGCCTTGGAAACATCTTGAGGAGTTTGGTCAGTATGTGTCCCAAACAGTGGGAATTAGTACTTGCACAAGTAGAGTTTGCATACAATGACTCACCTAACAGAACCATAGGTATGAGTCCTTTTCAAATTATGTATCGCATGCATCCTAGAGGAGTATATGAGTTAAGAAATTTGGGTAAAATGGAAACATGAAGTGTAGATGGTGAAGATTTTTCTAGTGCAATGCAAGATTTCCATGAACAGGTAAAAAGGAAACTTGAAGAGAATACCATCAAGTATAAGAAGAGAGCTGATCAGAAAAGAAAAGAAGTCAATTTCAATGTTGGTGACCTTGTTTTAGCTCATCTTAGAAAAGAGAGATTTCCAAAAGGTGAATATAACAAATTAAAGGATAAGAAAATTGGTCCTTGCAAAATTCTAAGGAAATTTTCTAGCAATGCATATGAAATAGAGCTTCCACCAGGCATTGGAATATCTCCTATTTTCAATGTTGCAGATTTATACCCTTTCAAAGGTGAAGAATAAATAATCAAAGTACCTGAAGAGGAGGAAGTACAGGTTGTTGAATGGGAGAAGTAGTTACCCAAGGAAATACCAAAACAACCTGAGGACATGTTGGACAAGAAAGTGGTCAAGAAAAAAAGGGGCAAGGAATATTTCCAATACTTAGTCAAATGGAAGGGACGCCCACTTGAAGATGCAACATGGATGACAACTTCAGAGCTATGCAAACATGGTACAAATGTTGAAGAACTCATGGATAGGAGTCCATGAACATGTCTTTTGTTCCTTGGGAGTCTGATGCGGGCTCAATCTTTCTAAACTTATTATTAGAGCTTGTTAATGTAGATCAAATAATGAGAGGTACTAAAGCTCTCACAAAATCTTTAAATAAAATTAGTTTCAACTACTAGATAGGTGGTTGAGAAATTACAGGCATTTATCCAGATTGGGTTTATATTTTATTAGCCTATTTTCTAGTATAAAAATAGGCCTATGTTGTAGCCTATGGACAGGCAAGTAGAGTGGAAAACCATTATGTAAATAAAGTTTGTTGCTATGCATTTTATTTTTTTCTTGTATTTTTTTTAGTTTCTCTATGATTTTTTCTCTACTATAGTTTTGGAGAGTATTAGTTTATTCTTTTCTATTGTGGTGGGATTTGTCCATCACAACCACAACATCCAACACATTTTCAAAAAACCCGTTCCTATATAGAAACCCTGATCTGGAACTGATTTTCCTAGATTAGCGAATCAATTCCAATAGGCCAAAATTTTAGGATTTACAACATTTCTAGTCTTCATTCAAGCCTCTACAAGTTTCCAGGTTCACACTTCTAATTTTACATCTTTCTATTTTGATTTATATGCATTTCTAGGCCATTTAGTGAAGCATTGCTTCAAACTATGTTTAAAAATTTCATCTTTCATTACATTTGTCTTTCCAAGCCCTAGCTTAGTGGTGAACCCCTCATTAATCACTAAACATACCCTAGGATAGTGGCATTATAGATCTCTTTCCCCAATTACCATCATTTCATTGAGATCTCTAGGGTTACCCTTGAATGCAGTGGGTTTAAACTGGGTATGCTTTATGTCCTAAGTCATATGATAGCATTTAAACCCCATTTTTCATATACCACATAGATTAAATGATACACAAATAACTTAAACTTTACTTGAAATATTATGACTATATATCATTGAAATTTGCTTCAATATATATTTTACAATATTTGAATTTAAATTTAAATGACATGTCTCCCTATAGACTTCTATGGATTTTAGATTCAAGTTCATAATTTTTGGTGTCCAAAAATTTGAGCAATCATATATAGCCTCCAAACCCCTTTGCTAAAGGAAAATATGCTTCA
This sequence comes from Sequoia sempervirens, assembly GCA_007258455.2. Classification (NCBI taxonomy): domain Eukaryota; kingdom Viridiplantae; phylum Streptophyta; class Pinopsida; order Cupressales; family Cupressaceae; genus Sequoia; species Sequoia sempervirens. The sequence continues at coordinate 13,199 of VDFB02392753.1, read as the reverse complement.
TTTATAAGAGTTAAAACCTCTTCCATCATGGATCATGTATCTAATTGTGACATTCAATAATGAAAATAGTGGATGCTATCATTTATAGTGGCAATGGACAAAATAAATAAAGAATTTACTATGGACAAGAAATATTTTTGAATGAAACTACCATGGAGAATGATCATCATATACTTCAATTTCAAACTCTTGTAGAGGCCTCCTTAGGATCCTTTTACCTTACCCTTATGTTCTACCTTAGCCAAATTATACACAAAAGTATATCATAATAGGTGAAATATCCAACCTATGAAAAAATTGCATAATCTCTTTTTGTTCAAGGTTATATAACATCATTCTTGATAGGCTAAAAGATCTAGGTTTTGACTGTGTCATGATTGAGGGTGATTCAAAATTGATTTTGGATTGTCTAAATGACTTGTTTGAGCCCCTTGGAATATCAACAACTTCATTTTGGACTCTAAATGGGTGCTCTCTTCTATGGTGAGTATTTTAGTTTCCCATATCTACAAAGAAGGAAATAACCTTGTTGATGCAATCTCCAACATGGGACTCTCATTTCCCAATTGCAAATTTGGAAAATTTGAGGATATTTCGACTCAAATCAAGAACCACATTATTAATGAATGGATGGGGGGAATCCTTTTAACCTTGAATTATTTTTCTATACACCTTGCTTTTTGTGGGTCTTAATGTTGTTATTGTCTCGTTCTTGGTCTCCTGATCCATTTTGATTTCAAATTTGTGTTGTAATCTCTATTGTATGATGTGTTGTAAAAGATAGAGGTGCCTAATTTCAAATTTAAATTTGAATCTCAGTGTTCTCAAGATGACATGTCACAAAAGGTCATATTTTGTTCAAAAAGATAAAGATACTTTTTGTTCAGGTATGGTGGTGAGCCATGTGATTTGGGTGTCAAAGGCATGCTTGTATACCTAACATGCTTATCTAGTTCCAACAAAGGGGGTGAGGTGTAGTTACCGTGCCAAGAAGAATGAATTTGAAGTGGGGTGGATGATGTCAACCTTGGTAGATTTAGTTACCTCATATGCCTTGGTGACTTGGAATAGTCATTTCCACATGGTTTGGATGTTGGAGACATGCTTGTATACCTACCATGCTTTTTTGGGTCCAACTCAAGAGGCGAGGGGTGATAACTATGGTAGGATGGATGATTTTGATGTGGGATGAATGATGTTAGCCTTAACGGATTTCATTACCTTATATGCCTTTATGACTTGGCACTGTCATTCCCAGGGTTTTATGTTGAAAGGGGATTTAATTGGAAAGTATCTCATGCCTTGGGCTATGACTATCTTTTATGTTTTGATAAGTCTTTTTTGCAATTATAATCTAATTTATTTCTTCCTTAAGATGGTTTATTTTTTAATTATCGTGTTGTTCGAGGGAAGGTTGAATGATGTGATGAAAGATCCTCTCTCCCCTAAAGCCAATGATTCAAGGTAGAATTTCATCATGACATATCACCAGAGCGTCTTCTCTTCATTGTTCCCTCGTGTGTTTCCTAAGCCGCAATCTTTCAAATATCATTTCACTTTGAGTTTGGGCTACTATTGGTTCTTGCTTTCCATCATTATTGATTGCAACATCTTTTTCACATGGATTGTGGGTTCATGAATTGGTCTGCTAAAATTTGGTGGCGTTTTATCCACCCTCTAACTTACTTCATGGCCCCTACTAGAACTTTCTACAAGCCATGTGATGATAGTGGCCTACTTGCAGAGGTCTTGTCCACTATCTTTCTACTGAATTGGGGCATCAACTATATTACTATTCCTTTTATTATTTTTTCCCCACTAAGTCAAATATTGAGAAAAGTAATTTGACTATTGAGAAAGGTAACTTTTCTTTCCTTCGCCACTATCATTGTAACTCGATGGGTTCACAGGAAAAGGCCTGAGTCATTATCTTGTGTTCCTTTATGAAAAAATTTCAATATATGGAAGCTCTTTGAGGAGGCTAGTATGATTCCATTCTTTATGGTGATGCGTGGATACAATGATGACATTAGGGTATGTGCAGGATCATGATGGGCCAAAAAGTGGCAATATGATGGGTATGTGTAGGGTATGTGGCTGATGAATATTTTTTACCCAAAATTGATTAAATGAAAATGTTTTTTAAAGGAGATTCTCAACTTTCCACTAATGTAAATTATGCATTACTTTGAATTTAATATATAATTATTATTCATTTTCTATTTCAATTATGACTAAAGTCTTGATTGATAGGCTAATTGAGAAACATCTATAGCTTTCAAACGATATCAAATTTTTTGAATCTAAAAATGTGTCACATTCTATGCTTTATATACTATAGGATTAAAAAAAAATGAATTTCATGAAGTTTTGACCAAGTTAAGGTGGTCAGACATATGAGTTTTATATTTTTCAAAAGTTGTAATAAAAATATCATAATTAATTATTTACTTGGAAAAAAATTACAAAAAAAATGCATCACATCAAGACATGAGTCCTCTAATTATATCTAAAATATTAGAAAAAAATATTATCATTTTATTGTGGTTAGGGTGGTTAGACAAATACCTACCTCTTATTTTTTCCCTGAAATTTAAGTACTACCACATTGAAATTTCAAATTTTCACCAAATAGATTTAAAAAAAAAAAAAACTAGGAGTTTAGAAACTACATTCAATTTGCTACAAATTCTATTGTTACATATTTTTGAAATAATATAGATAACTTATTCAAATTTTTACGTCAAGTTGCCTAACTCTAATTTTTCTGCATTTTTCACCAATTAAGGGCTTATTTTTTCTGTGATGATCTTGCACATACCCATTACTACTAATTTTTATAATTCTTAGAGAGAGAGGAAAGTGTTCAAATTGGTAGTATAGGGTTTGAATTGTCCCCTAGGATGATAGCGGCTATGATGGGTTTTCAGTATAGTGGCCTAAGGGTCTCCAAATTAGTAATGGAAATTACCAGAGATTTATGGACAACTTCCTGGAAGGTGATGAGAAACTAGTGAGAAGCCAAAATGGATTTGATAGAGAGTTCCTCTTGGTTCCTTTTGGGGTTGTCAGTGTTCACATCATAAAGTATTTCACTCTAGAAGGGCGCTACACCACTATCCATGGGTAAAATTTTCCTTTTCTATGTCATATATGTAGGAATGAGAAACTGAACATACATTTGTTTCTATTTTCATCTTTAAAAAAATGTAAAGCTAAGGGCGCCTCACCCTCTCTCCACTAGGGTTTGATCTAGTGTTTATAATTATGTTGTTATTACCCCCCTATCGGGATCCCCTAGTGGTATCCCTACTAGATTTTTTGCCCATGTTTCTCATGCAAAATCCCTCCCTAGCCCTTCTTTGGCTATTTCTTATGGTGTGGGAACCTCTACTACAAGACCTCTTGCCAAAAATCCTCCTATTGGTCCATCTAGTTTTAAAAAATCCTCAACTACAGGCCTTCTTACCAAGGAAAACGCTTTTGTTGTCATTTCCTTGACCAACCCTCGACCCCATGCGCTTTGGACTACATCGTTCTTCTTGATTTGTCTCTTTTTTTTTGAAATGCATGCCCACCAAACAAGTTCATCATCTCTTGCTTTGTACTAATGGGAGGCATTTTAGTAGCACTAAATTCCTTCCTTAAATGGAGTGCTCGATGGCAGGAGTTATTTTTTCACCAACATTCCTCCTACAAGAGCCTTTTAGAGCCTCCAACCCTTTGTCATTTTTTCAGCCCATTAGCTCACCAGCTACCATTGGTGAATACTTAGCGTCAAATTCTTTGTCAGTTTCTCATGGGTCTACTAGGTAGGACCTCCACCACCCTTGTTTGGGTTTACATTTCATTTCTACAAAATTATTAAAATCTTAAGAAATAAAAACCTTCAAACTAGTTAGAGGATACCACGGCGAATAAAACCCACATCTTGGAAATTTAAAAGTCTTTTGAAATCTTCCCTATAAATACACACGAAACTCCCACCTTCCACAACCATTCTTGAACCAAAGCCATCAAGTCCTTATGCCCAGCAAGATGCCCATGTGTTGTTGCCTTGTTCCTTAAAATGCTAAACTCTTAACAGCAACCTTTGTCCCCTTTGGGCCTGTGTACGCGGGAGGGCACTTCCTCATTTCCATCACTGTTCAGACTTAAACAAAAAATCATGAGTCAAATGAGAGCTTTTCACCCTCGTGGGTCTACAAAGGCAGGCCTCTATTGATAGTTCTCTCTTTGAGGCTTGTCATTTCAAATGGTAGATCTAACTGGGTCTCTTGCCTTGTGGGTCTCGCGACGTCTTTATCTGACCACCACTGTGCATTCGAAGTTCATCTACGGGTCATATTATGTGAGCTTCCTCTATCTCTTCATTTTCGTTCAAAGATTGTGTACAAACGAAAAAGCCTCGATCTCCACCCACTAGGTGAACCCCACACTAGTGACCTTCGCCTAACCCTTAGGGCCCAAAAGTTCTAAGTGTTGACTTTTTTGTGAGTTGCTTATTGTAGACTTATGTCCACGGGCCTCTACCGCTTGTTCACCATCCAAAATGACCTCACTTTTCTATCCATCTGCCTAGCAAACCCCACACTCACCACCTCTACTTAAGCTTCAAACAACTAAGTTTATCAATTGCTGACCCTCTGATGAGGGTTGTCGCTGCCTCTCAACTACTATTTCAAAGCATCCAATGACCTCCAACTTTCCACTCCATGGACCATGATGCTTACTTTTCTCCCTAAATGAATAAAAAGCCACTAACTGAAGAAACATTTGATGCGGGTGGTCACTCATTTCTCTACTCCCTAACATTGCCATTTGAAATGGCCTAGTATAGCCTATTGTCTACCTTGCAGGCCCTAAATTCCATACTTCCATTTGGCCAATTACAAATGCATAAGATTTTGTTGAGACTCCTGCAGACCCAACGGTGTGGGTTGCCTCTTGTGGATTTCCAACCCGTCTTTGCCATCTAAAACGACTTGCATCCAATGCCTCTCTAGAGTTCCCTCCCCACATTTGTGTGAACCAATCAAGCTTTACCATTGAGTTGAAGCTGTCCTTCCTGAGTGTGGACCTCACACTATGTGATGCCGCTTGTGGGATTCTGCCTTGCTAGCATCGTTTTAAATGACAGAGCTAAAATGCCCAAGATAGCCCCTGCTCCCGCATTCCTTAGGCCAGCATGCCAAAATGATCATTTTAAAATTTGCAAAACCTCAAAAGTGATCAAGCCCACATGCCAAAATAGCGTGACCTCCCGAGGGACTCCGTCTTAGCTCAAAATCCTGATGCGGGTAGAACCATGCAGGGCACCATGCCCTGTTTTCCATCCATTTGCAGCTACCCTCAAAGACAGATGCTAGCCCAGGAAGTCTGCACCCTTGGGCCTGCATTTCCATTTTTTTTTCTCTCAAACAAAAGGTAAATGATAATAAATGAAGAATTTTATGATCTTTAATGATTAATTATTCGATCTAACATGGATTTTGTAGGACTTCGCTAATGCTCCCCATGTTTTATGTGTAAATATGTTGATAGCTCCTTTGAATGGAGGATATATGGAATTAGTTGTAGGGCCTTTAGGAGTACCAATAGAGAAAGAAAAGGGAAATAAAGTGGCAAAATCTCCAAGGGGAAAAGAGGACAAGGATCAAATGAAATATAAATTCCAAGGTGTGGAAATCAACACTAAGGTCACCACAAAATGAAACACTGTCTCAAACACAAATTTGGGACATATAGACCTTGATGAATTCTGGAAGTGATTAATTTCCAGCCCTATCATAGAGAATTCCAAGAAGATAAGGAAAAGTGTATTTGCTAAGGCCACCATTTTCCCACCCGCCCTTGTGGCTCCTGAACTAGTAATGGCCTATAGAGAGGCATATCAAGAAACAACCAAGAGAATAGTGGATTGAGATGGTAGGATATTGGTTGACTTGTGTAGAGAGCACATGGAAGGCTGACCCCCTCAAATGCAATAAGTGAATTAAACAATACTGGCTGAAGGAGAAGAGGGGTAGTGCAAACAAAGTACCCCAGGAACTCTTCAGGAGTGATTTCCATGAGGATTACCATGATTTGGTAACCTTACTGAGTAGAGCCATAGGCCTCCCAACTATGGCATATTTCCAAGAATGAATGTTGTATTTCATAGAAGAAATCATCAGAAGAAAGACTAAATTTCATTAGGCGAGGATGATCAACAACTACCTACATGAACAGTTTGTGGTGGTGAAAAAGAGCTCCCAATTTTACATGACCTCATACTTGGTCTATTTGCTACTTGAACATGCTCAGTACAGAGGTTTATTTGTGGCACCAAGTTAGACTTTGGGGAGAGAGTTGAAGGCTTATAAAGGATACCCACAACTCCAGTACAAAAAATTCAAGAAAGATTATCACAAGGTGAATAATGCCTTCATTAGGCACAATATCATATTAATTGGGGGTGACTTTGAAAGGAGGGTCACTCATAGTGAAAATTCCTTCATCTACCAGTTCAGATTTTTGTTCATTCAGTTTACTAAATTTACCTACATTAGAATTGAGCACTTCTCTGAGAGGCCATATAAGCTGCCCCAATACACAAATGACCAACTGATATTGCTCGAAATCTCTTGGTAGCTACAACATGCCCATAATCTTCTAAGTGACAAGCATAGGTTGGGGATTCCTTATCCCTTCACATTCGGCCAAAGCATGTATGCAATCCTCACATCCTAGTGTGTAGAGTACTTTGAAAAATAAATCATTGAACACAACTTGGAGCTCCACACTGCCCGACCATTGATGGATTCATATGGAAAACTGAAGAAGATGGTTGGAAAGGAATATTCCCATCTACACAATGTTGAACACTTCTGGGAAAATTGCAAGGATTAAAAAGAGGTGTGCATGAGGCACTATATGTGTATGATGGCATATTTTGTTAAAATGGTTAACTTGTTATTGGTGTTGGATCAAGTTGTGGAGGAAGAAAACACCATCATAGATCCAAGACTCGATGTCATTGCTAACTTGTCATTGCCACTAATCAACTGGGATGAGGAAGAGTTCAATGACCTGGATATTTTCACAAAGCCAATTGAAGCCCAAAAAAAGCAATGGATTGATGGGAAAATTTCTTAGTTGAAACTTCAAGGAGCCACTTTGACATATGGAGAGCTTGAGGATGAGCTCGAGAGGAAGACCAATAGTGGAACTACTACTGCCCCATCTGGGTAAACCGCAAAGTCCCCTCCCACTACCCGATCAAAGAAGAGAAAAGAGGTGGTAGAATGTCAACCAAAGCACAAGGTTTATTCTAGGAAAGTGCCAAAGGGTAATCCCTCTAAGAAACCAAAGAAATTTGGTGGTTTCACAAAGATTCCCACCATGAAGGAGAGAAAGAAGAGGTCGAGCAACCCAAATCTCCACCTGTTTCCTCTACTCTCACTACTAATACTACTAGCACTACCATCACTCCTCCATCAACATCTCAATCATTGCATCCTTCTTCTCCACTCATGGTGGACATCTTGGTTTACCTAGCCTCTACCTCACCTTCTACACAAATTATGTTGATAGATTCTTCCTTTTCTACCACTTCTTGACTCTTTTCTTCCTACATGCCTCCATCAACATCTATTTCCCAAGCCTCTACAATACTGATGCCCACCCTTACTCTCCCAGAAGTTTTCACCAGGAATATGCAAAACATACCAATGGAGATTTCTAGAGTATTAATGAACCTTGTAGTGCAAACTACCCTAGCACAAGTTGTCGCTAGCCTCCCTATCCCTCCTACTCCGACTGAACCACCTATGATGGAGGAAAAAATGCATATTTCTAAAGAGTTGGAGAGATGAGAATGGGAAGCAACTAAACAAATAGAAGAGGAACTTGATGACTACCATGAGCATCTAGAGCACCAACAGTTAGTCATTGACGAGGTAGTTAATGAAGAAGAAGAGGAATCACAATCATGTGAGGAAGATATTGAGGGCCCTGGAGCAAGGTATATTCTAGAGAATTTTGACCAAGAGTTTGAGGAAGAGTTGGCCAAGCAACTCAAAGATGTCAGGGAGGAAGTTGAAAGGAAATCCTCAGAAGAGAAAAGAGATTAAGATGAAGAAATAGGAGGTAGAAAAATAACCTCAGCCCCGGGGAGATCAAAACAATGATCGCGGAATCACAAAGGAAGAAGATAAAGCAGGATAAGAAGTGAACAGAAGTCAGAAGACGGGCGGTAATCGGGCTCGAGGCAGAAATTTGTAAAGAAGTCGTTAAAGAGAAGGTGATCATGGATCACTGAAAGAAGGATCTCAAATACTTGAATGGTTAGATAAACAACTGCATAAGAAGGCTCCCATCCTCATGGATCCTAAGAAAAGATTAGAAGCCATCTTGGCTTGAGCACAAATAGCGATGAAGAAGGAGAAGAAACCAAGATTCAAATCCCATCTAATGATGGATGCATTGGGGTCATGAACCGTGCAAATAGCTACCCCAGTGGCGGGGGGACAAGGAGTCAGCTATAATATTTCCACCATTGACCTAGGAACAACCACCAGGGAGAAAAAAATTGACCATCTTCAGAGATACGTTACCACCACTATGCATAAAATGAATAAGGATAAGTCCTCTAAGGAGGAATTAAAAGCATAAGTAGAAGATTTAATAGCCTACATCCAACAATGGTCCTCTACTAAAGAACTAACAACAACCTCATCGGCTCCAGATGAGCTATTGTACAAAGATCATATCAACAAGCTTGAAAAAAGAAAGAATTAGACTAAGGCCACAAAGGATTGGTTCCAACGAGTGGTATACAATGGAGATATGGGTATTGGTGATGCTACTCAGATATCAAATAAGTTCAGAGACGTGCAAAAGTAGTTTGAGGGCACAAGGAAATTATGTACTAACTTCCTAGAGCTATATAGAATTACATACCCCAATCTCAGGGATATCCTCAAGATGCCTAAGAGAACGTGGGAAAAGGAGCTAGAACTGGTAAAGGATAATAATTGGCTCATTGAGACATGGAAATTGAGCCTTGACCACAAGAGAGAAATCCTTGAATGGGTGCTCCATGAAGTAGAACTTGATATAGATTGGATCAAGGAGCGTCTAGCAGCCTGCGGAGAATATTTGAAGCTCATGATGGACTACGACATTCCTTTCATCGAGCTTGATCCTCAAAAGATAAGGCCTTATTTCCATAAGAATATGGAGAATGGATCCATAGACACACTCGTACCATATTTTATGGAATTTGTTGCTTGAGCCTTCGCTGAATCAGATAAAGTAGTCAAGAACAAGTTGAAATGTGACAAGGATTGGGATGTAATTACTAGTAGGTCTAGAAAATGAAGCTTCCAGATGCTCCAATCTGATATAATGGAGTGGAGAAAGCTTCCGGTGTTGATCGACAAGTTCATAGAGTATGCTATTGTGAAGAAGAATGAAGGAAATCTCGTCATTAATGAGGAGTTCCTCACAAAGTAGCTGCAACAAGGAAATCAAATAAAAGAAAAAAGAGCTACAGTGTTGGCCGCTAGAGGACAAAATAGGCTAAAGATAAAAGGATGTAATTTTATATTGTAAAATATTAAAGGGTAGGTGAAACCCTAGTTTGTAGTGAATCATGGCCGCATAATGTGATTGAATCATGGCTATTCATTTTTATTTTTGGACACTATAAATAGGGGGTCTCCTCTCATTTTCAAGAGAGATTTGAGCTACTGAAATTCTAATAGAAATTCATTGCTTTCGAGTGAGTTCTTAAGTTTCATCTCATGTTTCATGATTCTTCTCTTCATAGTTATTTGAGTAGATTTACTTTTTTATTCTATGTGTTTAGCATGTTGGTTGTAGATTAGTTAATGTTGTTCATTGATGGTGAAAAATTCTATTGTGTTGATGCCCTTGTTCATGCTTTTTGTTGTTTATTGATGATAAATAGCAATGTAAAGCTAGTTTGAACATGAATTGAACATTGCACTTAAATTATGTCTTTAATTCATACTTTATGGTGAATGAATGATTGAAAATCTATAGACCTTAGAAGATTGCACTAGTTTCATGAGACTGTGAGTTAATTTGGTTAACTGGAAATTAGTTTTGGGAGGGTTGTCCACTGTAACATCCTCCATTATCACTGTTCATTGATAGTTTCAGGTCTAGGAACTTACTCTCTTCCCTGACCTTTTGAATTTTCTTTCAAATAGTAGTTTAGAAAATTTCAAGCATCATTGCATACTGTAAAGCCAAATTTGATGCAAAATGTGGAGTTTCAGACTGCTACCCTAACCTTGTAGCAGTAAAACATAATTTTAGAATTTCATAAAATACATTCAAAGAGCTAATTCCCCCCAACTTAACTTATGTAAGGCTACCCTATTATTACCAGAAAAATCACATCAAAACACTCAGACATTCCAAGAAAGTCATGACCTAACACCCGAGAGACCTTGGGGTGATTTTCTACAACTAGTTTGTAGAAGGTTGCCTTTCAAGAGAGGTAGTGAGCTTATGCATTGCCTATGTTGAGAAGTGAAAAAACACCCATCAAAAGAACTAGCAATAGAAGGAGGGCACATTGAGTTAAACTGGATTGAATTGGTTCATTCTCCCCTAAAAGGTTTCATAGAGTTTTAAGATCTACTCCAAACAAAGGGGAATTCCAAGAACTACAACCCCCCACCAGGGTTAAGAAGACTCGAAGAGGAGATGCAGCTTCATCTTCCTCTTTTGCTCCATCCGCTTCACCTCCATCCTCACCTCTTCCTTCCATCCCCTTGCACCAAATTCACCCTTCTTTTCCAACTTCCTCTTCCTCCACTCAACCATCTCAAACTTCCTTCCAACCTCTTACTTCCCAAGGCTAGGGCATTGCCCCTATCCCTACCCCTCCAGTCCAAGGTGCAGTCCCAACTGCTACTACCCTTGTGCAATCCCAAGTTCCTATTCAACAACCAATACAAACTCCACCTCCCCTCATGGATTGGTTGGGTAACAATCTTTCTCCACTATCCTTCAATGATTACCATGACATACCCAAGAACCCAGAGGGCTTTTCCATGAAATTCAATCCTTGTGATCCACATAGGACAGTACAAGAACATATCAAGATATTCCAAAAAAAATTGAAAGAGATGCAGATCGATCACGAGGATGTGGCTTGCTAGCTCTTCCCTTATTCCTTGGGGGAAGAGGCCTTCTATTGGTACATCAACTTGCCAATGGGATATATTACCTCTTGGAACCTCTTGAAGAATGTCTTTTGTAGAAGTACAAGATTGCGGTCATCCCTTCTGAATTATACCAACAACTCATGTCCATCCATAGGGAGGTTAATGAACAAATTAGCTCCTTGAATGATTGGTTTAACTAGGCATACACAAGGTTACAAACTCCATAAGTTCTAGATGATGTTGCAGCCTTGCCAGTTTATTATGCTACATTAGACAACCTCATAGCTACATTGGTAAAAAGAATGAACCCACCACCCACTAGGTTGGTAAATGCTTATGCTGAGGCGGTATCACTAGCACTGACTTGGGACAAAATTTTTTTGCTCTGCTTCCTTCCTTGGGATAGGTTTCTCATCCTATGCAAATTCAAGGACCTACTCAAGCTCTAGCACATTAGATGCCTCTTATGAGCCAAGTTCCACAGCTGCCCATAGTTCCTTACCCAAGACCCCCAATGAATCAAGAACCCCTAAAACCTCATTACTTGTAGACATAGAAACAATAGGTCTATCTATAGCAGCCCCAAATACTTGCATACCTACAAGGACTATAATTTCCCCAAGCACAATAAAACCAACTAAGCATGTAGCTAGTTCTCCTTCAGAACCAAGCATCGCAACCAAGTAATGCAGACAAAGATCAGCTAGATAAGCTGACAAAATGATCAAAAAAATGTCCATGGAGATGACACACTTGTAGAACCAAAATAACCATCTACAAGCTTCTCAACCCAACATCCAAGCCAACCTCAACTGAGGGAATAGGGATAATCATGATGCGGGTCCTCATCTGGGCCAAATTACAAAAGAGGGCTGAACTCCAACTAGAATTTTGAGAGAAGGCCTTCCCAAAGGAAGAATCGAACATTGATTACAAGGCCAAATAACAAAGGTGTTCCCACTCTTATAGATCAGCCTACCAATATGGAGAAGACAACTAGTGGGGTGTACCTTGCCGAGGAAGCTTTTTTTGGATGGTGCTAGATCAATAAAATGAATAGGTACTCTCAGTTGGATTGCCCCAAGTTCCTCATGACTATGAAGATATTTCAAGTAGAGGTTCAAAATGCTATGGACAATGTTGGTTGTCAAGATCTAGTCCCATCTAAACCCTATGATTCCTTATTGCTCGTGGTCAATCAAGCCCTACTCCCGTGAAGTGAGAGCAATGCACAAAAAAATGAGACTGCTTCCCCAAAGAATGAAGAAGTGAAAGAGGTAAGTAACATAGAAACTTTATCTCAGCTCTTTGATTTGGTAGGCAATGGTCTAGTAGATGAGGAAGAGTTTCATGAAGATGAGGTCCAAATGTTCCATCAGAGAGCATACCCATATAACTTAAGAAATAGGGAAGTAGGAGGACCTTTCACAACTTCCACTCCACCTAATAACTTTAGCACCCTGCCTGACCCTAATTCCAACAATAATCATGGCTACCCCTATGTGCCCACCCAATATTATAATAAGAAAAATAGTCAAACCAAACACAAAACAAGTTAGCTGGCTCTTCCCAAGGAAGGTTCTTTGAGGATGAAATTGAGCAAATGGGTGAGTATGTTGTTGATGAATTCAAGAAGGTCAAGATAAGATTGTCTACCTTTGAGTTGCTTAAATTCCCTATAGTATGAATTCCTTCTTTTGGATGGTTAATGGGACTGCCTCTTCTAAGACAACCCAAGAAATACCAGCCAAGAGAGTCTATTTCGAAGAGCCACCACATGAGCCCGTAATTCATGAGATTATAGGTAAGAAGAAAGATGTCCCTTCAAATCATCAAATGAGAAAAAAAACCGCTAAGGAACAAAGTCAAGCACAAACTAAGGAAAACACCAATGAAAAGGATAAAAATCAAGTGGCTGAGGCAAATACACCTATGGGATTATTTCAGGGAAAGTTAGAGATGCCACCTTTCTCACTAATATTAGAATATTTCTGAAAAATATGCATAATTTTT
>VDFB02392752.1:0-19818 GCA_007258455.2 Sequoia sempervirens | reverse complement strand
CTCTGGGGCCACAGAACTAGTTGTCTGCAAGGTGAGAAAGCCCAGTAGGTAAGATACATATGCTAGTTGGTATGCACTCACAAACACAAAAGTAGCTATGGGGAAAAGTCATGCTGCTAGGTGGGCTTCCCACTCAACCATATTAAATTTATACCTACTAATAACTTTAACAAGGTGCCACAAAGAAAAATTCCATGAACAAAAAGAACAAAGGTACCATATTCATGCAAGCTGCATTATGCAAGGTGGCAAAAGGTGAAAAATGTAAAAATGTAAAATGTAAAGTGTAAAAATATAAAATGTTCAAAGGAGTCTTGTTCAGTTCATGCAAGGTTAGTCACTTAGGGAAAATTGTGTCTAATGTCTCCAAGAGAGGACCAATCAAAGAATAGTATATTCACAACTTAGGGGATGTAGTGCATTGCATCAAGCCACCAAGAGGAATGTATTATGCTAAGATAGATCACAATTATGAAGGAAATCACACCCAAAGTCATCCACAAAGTGAAAAATGCATCAAATAAATGAAAAGGCTACACTAAGAACCAAGAATACACATGAATTATGGTAATGCATGCCCCCCCACTTTAAAGGAATTGCTACACATCATTCTGTGAGCAATTACTTTAAAGTAGAGAAGAAAAGAGAAAGCAAAAAGAAAATAAGACATGAGAGCCAACTTGGAAAGCCCTATTGCAAGTCATATGTTTCGAAGTTAGGCTACATCATGTCAAGGAAAATGAAAAGAAAATAAAGGGAGTATGTCACATGCGAGTCAATCTTAAGACATGTCATTCACATCCCAAGCTTGCTCTTACATGTTCATGAAAAGTTAACGAGTAGTTGAAAGAGACAACGACAAGTGGCATACAAGGGATAAGGTTGTCTAATGCATTCACTAGTGGAATGTCCATGAACTCTATGATAGGAACAAAACGAAGTCTTGTCATAACATTTCTTTCGAGTTCTTCGAGGGAGGGTGATCAAGTGATCTTGAAGGATTCTTGACAAGATACCCTCTTGATCAATGGGAGAAGGTGGTCTTGTGGTTTGTTTCAAAGATACATCTTTCTTAGGAGTAGATGTCGTACTTACACAAGTGTTTTTAGATTGCGAGATGACATTGACATTAAGCGAAGGTGTAATTATGTGTGGCATTTTTGATGAAGGATGATGTTCAAGACCATTAGTTGTTAAGGATGATTTAGAAGTGTGTTGTGTGGGGTTGTTGATGTTGAGTGAGGGTTTGGTGATCTCGATCACATGACAATAGCCAAGACCATGAGTTGTTTGTTGTGTTAAGCTCTATAGGGTTGCAGATACCTTGTTCTTGAGCACCACATCCTTTTCCACTATATCCTTGTTGTTTAATGAGTTCATAACCTTTTCCATAAAGCTTCCTCATTGCTTTGGAATCAAGTGATTGTTTGTTATTTTGTTAGTCAAGGTTTACTGTGGAGTTTGTGGCATTGTCTAAAGTGGTTGAGGTGGATGCTTTCAAAAGGTTATCCAATTTTTGCGTTGACATGATGGATGGTTGTTCTTGTTTCTCATCTTTCTTTTGTGTCACTATGTATTCACCCATAAATGATGGTGTGAAGTCTAAGTATCTCCAATCATCACCAAATAATTTAGATGGTGATCCCTCATCGGTGTGTTCAATTTCAAAAGAGTTTATGTTGGATCTTGGAATCAATGTTTTGAAAGGACTAGTAGCTCCTTTTTTGAGGTGGAAGCAACTTTCAGGCTTGAGATCTGCTTCAACTTAATAAATGCTATTATTATAAACATATTTCACTATACGATGAAGGGTTGAAGGCATTACATTCATCTCATGAATCCATGGTCTGCCTAAAAGAAAATTGTACAAAAGATCATAAGCGATGACATGAATAGGAGTTTGCAAAGTAACCACCCCAACCATAATAGGAAAAGTGATTACACCAAGTGTTTGCTTTGTTGAATTATCAAATCCTCGAATAGGTGTGGAATTGGGTATTATTCGTGACCTGTCAACATGTAATCAATCAAGGATATTCACACTACACATAGTAAGGAAAGAACCATTATCTATGAGAGTGTGTTTGATAACTTTGTGATTGAATCGAGCAATTATCATAAAGGCATCATGTTGTTTACACAACTCCAAAGGATGCAGCTCATGTTGAGGGAAGGTAATGTCAAGAGTCTTTTTGTGGATGAGAGTTGCAACATCATTTGGAGTTGTAGCAAGAGGAATTGTGATTTTTTTTAAGGTTGTTTGAAGAATGTTGTTGTAATTTGGTGAGTTCTGAAGTAAATCCCAAAGGGAAATATTTGCAGGAGTATTCTTTAATTGTTCAAAAAGATCATACTACTTTGTGTGTGAGATGTAACAAGGAGTGCTATGCAGATTGGGTAAAAATAAAGAGGGTGGGGTTGGTTGTGGCGGTTGTAGATTATTTCGAGTGTTATATGTATGAGCAATGGTATTGTAACTCGGTTGTGACGATACATTAGTTTGAGGTGGGCCAAGGGTGTAGTGAGGTTTATTGGAAGTATGAAGTATATGTGAAGGTGCGTAAAGTGTGTAGTGAGGTTTATTGGAAGGATGAAGTTTATGTGAGGGTGGGTAAAGGGTGTAGTGAGGTTGAATATTGTTAACATCCCAGAACAAGTGAGATTTTTCACTATCTTTGAAGGGCATGTTATCATTGTTTTGGGTCATAATATCCTCCCTAGAAGGAGAGTTCTTAGGAGAACAACAGACTACATGTTCATGAAAATTAAGGTTTGGTTCATCCAAAATAACTTCATCACAACCAAGGGAGTTATTAATGGTTGAATGTGTTCAATTAGGGGAATACTTTATGCAATCATTTGATGTTTGTAATGTTTCATTCTCTTGGTCCATATTATCTACCCTACTAGGAGAGCTTGTAATATATTCATATAAGGTTGAAATATGCAAAGTAGCTTAATCACAAGTGGGAAAGGCATCAAGAGAAGAAAAAGCATCACATTCTTGTTTTTCAATGATTGGATCCGCTTGATTAAGTATGATTTCTTGGATGGGGGGAAACATTAGGAAAGGGAGAAAGAAGATTCTCATGATTATCTTTGATTACCTCCCTTTGTCCAATAATGTCTTCCAAAACAAGGGAAGAAAAATAAAGAGGATTGTCATAGGTCTTAAAGATTTGTTCATCTAATGGCAACATAGTCTCTACACAAATGTGTTGGTCATGATCATTCATGAGACTATTGTCACAAATAGGGGAGGTGTTGGGAGATGAATGGAGAGTAGGTAAGGTGGTGGTAATGCATTCATCGATTATGTTGCTATACTATCTTCCCAAGGGGAATGAGGAGAAGGAAAAACAAGACCTTCATGATCCTCAATGATTGTACCTTCTTTCACCAAGATACTTTCATCACTAAAAGGAGAGATATCAAGGGAAGGAAAATTATGATCATAATTTTTATCTATGTTTGTATTCCTTTCTAACACATCATCCTCACAAATGGAAGGGATAT
Organism: Sequoia sempervirens; assembly: GCA_007258455.2. Classification (NCBI taxonomy): domain Eukaryota; kingdom Viridiplantae; phylum Streptophyta; class Pinopsida; order Cupressales; family Cupressaceae; genus Sequoia; species Sequoia sempervirens. The sequence continues at coordinate 16,302 of VDFB02392752.1, read as the reverse complement.
GAGTGAGTGTAGGTTCTAGACAAGCGTTAATATGTTCCTTCTCTTGTGCTAAGAGACTATCATAACTAGGGAATGCATTGAAAGAATGATTAACATGCTTATGAACTAACATTTTCTTTGCAAATTTGGAGAAGATTGAGACTATCATTTCGAAATAAAAATATATGCTAACTCAAAATACAATGTAGAGGGCTGAAATGAAATACAATTTTCAAATTACAATTGACGGATTATGACATGTAACAATATGAGAATGCAAATTTGAAATTTAAACCATGCATGAAATGAGCTAAATTAAGATAGATTGGATGAAATGCATGTTACAAAAATGCAACTAACTGATATAGGTAGGTTAAGGCACCAAACAAAAGCTGAAAAAGTGAGTTCTGAGTTATGTACAATGTTGTTTCAAGGGTTAGAAGGGACTGATTGGCCCAGGGTAGGGAATGAGTCCCAGTATGGACTTTTTTCAGATTTTCTAAAAATAAATTGAATAATTTTGGTGCTTTCTGAGTGCTATGATGCATACCTAATTGAAAAATGAATAATTTCAGAGAATAGAAAGGATTTTAGGTGCCAACAATGCAACCTAAATGCATTTTTTTATGAATGCTAAATTTGAAAGCTAGCATGCAAATTGATTAATGCAAATCCTAATGTAAGATCAATGGAAGCTAGATGTATGATGATGAAAGGACTCCAAATCAGACAAGAAAGTATTCTAAAATTTAGGTTCACCAAAATGAAATGAAATATTTTAGCACCATAAGACCCTCTTACTCTTCTAGGGTTTTTTAATAAAAGGAAAGAGGTAGGCAAAAATGCACAATGTTTCACTCAAGATTAATGTAAGGATGAATGGAATATTGATGTGAAGTGTGTGTAAATGTGTTTGAATTCTTACAAATGCAAATAAATGAATGTAAGCTAATCTAATGCAAGATGTTGAAAAACACAATGTTGATTGCAAATATGAACTAGAAACCTAAACAAATGAAAAACAAAAATTGATGAGATTGATCAGAGGGCACCTGGAGGAAGATTACTATTTTTGGAAGGTTCTAGAATGTTTCAGAAGTCATTGTTAATGGTCACTAGGACTGATTCGCCATGCATGGTGAATCCGTCCTGATTTTGGTGAAAAGTCACAGAAATAGGTTTATGATTGTCAGGAGCTGAATTATGAGAAAACCACTTTTCAGGCCTATAAATGGGACTCATTCACCATGGGTGGTGAATTAGTCCACCTACAAGAATTCTTTAAATTTAGGAGTTGATTCTATGGAGCTAGATTGCAGTTCTTCTCTCTACAGGTGTCCACTTCTGAAATTGTCAGATTTGGGTCTAAAAATGACTTTTTTTTGATTCTTTGACTTGTTGAATCAAGAGAGGACTTTAATAACATTGCAACTTAAACCTTGGTATCCCATTAATACCCCATCACAGGCTGACATGAAGCAAAATTAAACTCAAATTTCACCTTATTTCCCCCTCAAAGGTTAAAATGGGGCCAAATAGGACTCATTCGCCACACATGGAAAATTGGTCCCACCTAGATGGGACTGATTCACCATGCATGGCGAATGGGTCCCACAGGGGCTATTTTGACAGCTTAGATGCCAAGAGATTAGGAAATAAGGTCTAAAATGTCATCTTGTTGGGTATTTCATCAATTTGAACCTCGGGATGCACAATATGGGTTAATATGGTCTTATAAATGATGATGCAAATGTCAAAGAGGGCTTGGGACACATAAATCAATGTGAAAGTGTGATTAAATACACTTTACAACAATAAAATAAGGTCCATATAGCCTAGAAAGGCACAAGAACCAATGTGAATGTGCAAGACACATTACAACACTAATTTATCATTAAATTTAATTCAAGAACCTTCTAGATTGATGTAATAATATTATTAAACACATTTTAGAATGTTGAATTAGGAATAAATAGGCTAATTAAGTCTAGAAAAGTGTGAAAGTATCTTACAACACTTTACAACACTTTTACAAGACATCATTAAAAACATGTTATTCAGCTTATAAGGGTCCAAGACCTAGTGTGGATACATAAAATGTCTCACAATACTAGATTAAGACCTCATTAATTCCACTTTATCATGAATTAATCCCATGTCAAGCAAAGGGTCCATTTTTCTATGGCACACAACCAACTTACCTTGTTGATGAGGGTGATCTCACAATAGTGGTTTATAATTTTTCGCCAAACTCGAAATTGAAATAATTTTTTATAACTAAATCTTCACTTTCGGGAACCTATAGCGGCTAAACCATGAGAAATTTGAAGATGATGCAAACTAAAGTTTCATGGAATTTTGTTTGTAGATTCTAAATATACTTTTTTCAAAAAAATTGGAATCAGATTGCACTTCTTTTTCCATCTCCCTCAAAAACTAATTTTTTTTCAGAAAACAACATTTTTAAAAAGTGGCGCTCACCATTTAATGTATAACTTTTTTTCCATGAAGGATAAAATTCTAATTCTTTCGAATTTAGATTTGTAACTCCAATATCTAGTGCTTCCACTTGGTTAGATAGTGTTTTATTGAATATTTTTTCGTTAATAAAGTTTCAAAGTCAAACCAATTACAATTTAGACATAGGCGGAATGTATAACGTGTAACTTTTTTTGTATGTATCGAAATTCAATTTTTCTTGTTTTGTTGGATCAAGGACTTCAATATTTGGTACACTCATATTTTATTTTTATTTTTTGATAATCTACTATTTTTCCACATGTGCAAAACATAGAGCTTGATTTTCGGTGAAAAACCTACATTCATAAGAAATAAAAAATAAATATAATAATCAAATTTAATTTAATTAAAATTATACTTTTTTGGAAGCTTATAATAAGGACTACATACTTAAAAAAAGATAAATTTTAAATGAATTCATTTGATTCCCAAAAAGGTAAATCAAAAGTGATTTTTTATCATCATTTTGATAGGTGTAAAGGAGACTTCGTTATAGGTATGGCTTAAAACTAGCGGGGTTCTATCAAAGGGGGCTTGGTCTAAGGTGGTTTGATAAAACCCTCTTCAATTGGAATCCTTTAAATGGAACTTTTCAAGGCTTAAATCATTATATTTTTTTAAAATATGTGATTTTAGCAAAAATCAGGATCTCCCAAAAAGTGTAAACCACTATTGTGGTAGCACCCATGATAAAATTCATATAGCCCAAGTAGGGTAGTTAAAAAGGTTTCCCTACCCATTCTTAGCTACATTGTATTCAACCAAACCTTGGATAAAGGTGCATTGGGTATCATAGAATCATTTGTGCAAGACATTTGCTTCATGACTAAATGGTTGGTGAGGATCATGGAAGGAAATTCTCCCTAGAAGCACTTTGTCAGACATTGCATTCATATTGCTATTATGGGAGGCCTCAAGGACTCAATTAACTGGCGAGATAAACTCCTTGTGCCCTCCTTTTAACTATATTTGGAAGGCTTCAAAAATCACTTCTAGAAAACTAGTTTGGTATGAATAGTGTCTTTAGAATGTCCGACATTTTATTTGTTCTTCCATTTGGTGGATTAGACTTATCCAATTGGAAAACAAGCCCTTGGGGTTTATCAAACAATTCAATGGAAAAAAAAAATTCAAAAAGGGAATTCAAACATGTAGCTTTGGGACCCTACAAGCTTTAGTTGTAAGCCTTGGTGACTTCTCAAACTCCTATTAAATTTGTCTTCCTTTGATAAACAAAGGATTGTGGGTATTCAACAACTTGTCCCTTCAAGTTCTATAGTCTTCTATCCATCCATAGTCACAACTACTTTTGGAAAGATTGGAAATGATCTAGCACTCACAACCTCTATTCTTTCCCCCTTAAGACAATCTATAGACAACTCCTCTCACCACTCATTATTTCTCCCCACTTAAACTCCATTTGGAAGCATGTTGTTCTAGCTAGTCTGAATGCAACAAACTCCTAGAAATCCAAGGTTGATGTGCAATCCCAACTCCTAGCTTGGAGGGCCCTTCATGTGAAATTCCCCATTGGTGATTGTCTCACCTTTATCCACAACCCTCGATCTTGTTTGTTTCATACTCCAACTAAATCCATCAAACATGTTTTATGGTCCTATCATTACTTTAAACAATTGTGGCTTTTCCTCTTCTCCACTCTCCTTGCTCTTTTCCCTTACAGATGGTCTCGGAAAACTACTCCCCTACGGTCCTCCAAAGCTTATAACCTCATCACCCAAACCTATGAAAAGTGATTCTTAAGCATATTTGGAATTTTAGATATCTAGCTTTGTTTTCCAACACCCATTATCCTACCTCCATCGAGAGATACAACTCGTATGTTCCATATTTATGAGTCTCCATATGGTTAATTGGAAACCCCATAATCACTCTCTTAGAGGCCTCAATTCTGAGCTTTGTAATAGTTTTCATAATCTATTGTAGACACTAAGCTCTCCTTTGAAAGAGTTTTTTCCCTCTTTTCCCTTATGAATCTTGCCCATTGGTTAGCAGTGACACTTCCAACGAGTCAAATCTCTGGTATTTTGTTTCTAGTCTTTTTCTGATGCTGATTGGATAAAGATGTATCGCCTAGCTTCAATTCATTCTTACTCTTCAGTGAATGATTTTGTTGAGATCACAGTGAGACTCATTTGTTGTTGCTTCTACCATGAATATACATGGAGATTGCTCAAGCATCCAGGGAAGACAGGAAGCTCACTCCAATACGCATTGCTAATTCTCTTAATTCAGCTATGGAAAGAGACTCTGAATTTAATTCGCCTTTCTATTTTGGCTTGTCTCGGCCAGCTCAATTTGTTTTCAATTGGACCTCTTTTTTGGACTGTTTTAGGTCTATTGTATTGGTCTCATGTGAACTCTGCTAAGCCTGTTGGATATTACAACTTACTGCTTTTTATTTTCTTAGTTTGCTTAGCTATAGATTTCTGAACTTCTATTGATTATTCTTTCATTAAAAAAATACGTTTGTTTTTTTTGCCTAGGGTGTGCAAATAATAAAATTGCCACATTTTGAAACAAATTAAACTAAAACATTCAAATCTGTAGGGCAAGGAACAAGGTAAAATAATTCCGCTAGGCCAAATAAACAAGAAAAGTAAGAGCCCGTTGGCAAATAACGTCCTGTCTTTGATTTCATTAATTTAGAAAACACAAATATTGTTTATGGTCAAACAGTCCGTACCACTGTAACGTGCTTCCATTCCTTTAAGGCTCATTATCGCCTGCCTCCTGTGGGAACACCCTGGATTTTCAGGGTGTGAAGCGTGTTCTTTATTATTTTTTTACTTATTTAGATCCCTTTCTACACCTATCTAAAAGATATGCCCCCGCCCTGCACCCCCTAAAAAAAAAACAAAATATTGAAATTGCAAGCCTGGTCTGAGATTGTTGTTTTGGCCAAATTTTTAACCTTAAATAAGTGCATATTCAACAAAAGGCACCATTAAACGTAGTTATTTAAATATAGATTAGTGCATTCACCATTAAATATTGTTATTTAAAATCGAATGTCTTTTAAGGTAATGCAATACATTTTATTTTATTTTCTGGAAATGTGACACACATCAGAGCCTTATTAGGCAGATAACCACCACATTACTGAGCAATCCGATAAGTTGAGGCGGATGTATTGCTCCGCTGGCTCTGATTACTTGCTTATTGCTAATTTGGCTTTCAGGTTGAATTGAATCTTTCCGATAATCCAACTTGGAAAACAACATAGAAATTAAAGCTCTCGTACAACATTTTGAACTTTTGATTGCTGAATTCAATAACTTCCAGAAGCTCACTGCAAATATATAAATATATGAGTAGGTACACCATTTGCCCATCTTGTTTTGAAGCAAGCATACGACATTCTGTACCTGCAAATTGTATCACAAACCCAATAAAAAACATATTAGTTAATAAATGGAGTTGGTGGCTGATTTGTAAACTATGAACTGCTATTTCCAGTGTTTACAACCAATTCTTGCAGCCAGATTATAAACGAGTTACAAAGAAAATCAGAAATGTTTGTCACCTTATTGATGCATAAGCTCCTTAATAATGAGGCGGAGGAGGAGAAGTGTACTTATACACTGGCGGAGGAGGTGATTTATATTTGTAAACAGGGGGAGGGGGAGGGGGAGATTTGTACTTGTAAACGGGAGGAGGTGGAGATTTGTACTTGTAGACTGGAGGGGGAGGTGGTGGCGATTTTGCAGGGGGTGGAGGAGATTTGTACTTGTAAGTTGGAGGTGGAGGAGATTTGTACTTGTAGATTGGAGATGGTGGAGGTGGAGATTTGTAATGGTATGGTGGAGGAGGTGATTGCGATGGTGGTGGGGGAGACTTGTAATGATATGGAGGGGGAGGGGATGGAGAAGGTGGGGGGGGAGAGGAATAGTGATATGGTGGAGGGGGAGATTTATAGTGGTAGGGAGGTGGTGGAGAAGGAGATGGTGGTGGGGGAGACTTGTAGTGATAAGGAGGTGGTGGAGAAGGAGATGGTGGTGGTGGGGATTTGTAGTGATATGGAGGTGGAGGGGATGGAGAAGGTGGTGGGGGGGACTTGTAGTGATATGGGGGTGGTGGAGATGGAGAGGGGGGAGGAGGAGATTTATAATGGTAGGGAGGTGGTGGAGAAGGAGATGGTGGTGGGGGAGACTTGTAGTGGTATGGAGGTGGAGGGGACGGAGAAGGTGGTGGGGGAGAAGAATAGTGATATGGTGGAGGGGGAGATGGAGAGGGGGGAGGAGGAGATTTATAGTGATAGGGAGGTGGTGGAGAGTGAGATGGTGGTGGAGGGGACTTATAATGATCTGGGGGTGGAGGAGATGCAAATGGTGGTGGAGGAGAAGGAGAGGGAGGTGGAGGAGATTTGTAGTGATAGGGAGGTGGTGGAGAAGGAGATGGCGGAGGAGGAGACTTATATAAATATGGAGGAGGGGATTTGTAATAATAATTTGCTTGAGCTACAGAGGCCAACAAACAAAACAATGAGAGAATGAAGAGCGCCATGGGAGAATTCTGCTCCATTGTTTGGCTGGAAGCCATGGTGAATGGATTGTAAGCTTCCTCTTTATATAGCTCAAGATGAGGGCCTATCTCGTTCAAGTGGGCTTCAATTTGGCACCGACATGAATCCTCTTTTCCTCGCAAGAGTCTGTTGTATTTTTTCAAACTTCTTAGCTGGACTGCCTTACTATTTAAATCAACATTTATTTAATAGCCGTCGGCTTTGTTAAATATCTTTCTTCTGGGTTCCTAGATATATTGTAATCAAACAAGAGTTACAGTTGGCGTTGATTGTTTTTTCCTCAAAACCAGTCATGGTAAATATGCATTTACTATCGCTGTCCCACTACATTAAGTATGACATGATCAATGTGCAATTGGGAAGTGAATTATATACTTTAAGAAGATTGTTAAGGAGTTGCTCTTTCTACAAGAGAGGATTTCTGGAATGTGTTTTAATCGTTGTAGTTGTTGAGTTGTTGTCATGGAAACGTGGTACGTGAAGAGAAGCAATGAAGGTTGCATTGACTAATATTTGGGTTGTATTGATAATGGAGGTTACACGTCGATTATCTTGTTTTCTAATGTTTTTGTCACGCATCTACAACTGTACTTGTTGACTTGTACACAATAACAGTACATTATTTTGGAGCTTACGTGGTTTTCTAGACAGAAGCCAGCAAATATACACGAAGGGAATTTTTATGGGACGTTCGAGGAAACTACGGTTTACTCTACATTTTACAATTGTTTTGGGAAGCATTTCATAGATTTATATATTGATAAAAAATGAAATTAGAGGTGTAATTTATAATAAAATATAGTTTGTTGGACTGCACAGTCTAGTCAAACACAAGTAAAATTGAAAAGAAAAACTGTTAACAATTTCATCATATGTATTCACACGAAAAACAGATCATCCTACATATACTAATCTTTCTATTTCTTTCTTTCTTTATTTCGTCCTTTTTAAATTTGTGGCATCTAATTGTATTTATCTTACACTAATTATTAACTATTAACTGGGACATTTTGTGGCTTAAATTTTATGGGCGACTTTTTATTAATACTTTATTATATGTTGAATTGTTTTTGGGATCATTTAGATTAGGGCTCCCATTTGAAAGTATTAAAAGATCTGGGGACTTTATAATATAGTAATATTATATACAATATAATAAAAAATTAAAAATTATATTATATAATAATCTTATATTATTAGATTTTTTTATAAATAAGTGTCTAGGCTATCATATATAGAATATATATTATACATATTTTGGTCATGATAATAGCATTATAATATTTTTTATAATATTAGAATAATAATATTTATTTTAATAATATAACATTAACTAGCAATCGTCTTGGTGTGCAATGGGTACACCGAAGAAGTGTGGAAGGTTAATTAGGGAATTTTTCAATCTATTTTTTACATACATTTGTGTAGTATACATGAGGTCAATTGGTAGGCCATTTAGAAAATGATGTTTGTGCAACAAAGGTCTCAATGGAGAAGTGAGAGCTTCAAATCAACTATGCATCTATTTACAAGGATCCAAACATAATTAAAACAAAACCTTTAAATTAGGAAGATAATAAGGCTCCATTAGCAATAGGCTCATGTTATGTTTGCAATAGGGAGAGAGGGAGAGAGAGGGAGATATGGGGATAGAAAGAGGGAGAGAGGGAGAGAGAGAGAGAGAGAGAGAGAGAGAGAGAGAGAGAGAGAGAGAGAGAGAGGAAGTTAGAGATAGAGATGGAGATGGAGATGGAGAAGAGGGATATGCAGAGCAGAGGGAGAGATAAAGATAGAGGACATAGGGATAGATAGAGATGGAATAGATAAATATATAGAGAGGGAGAGAGAGTGAGAGAATGAGAGAGGGGGAGATAAAAATATAAAGATACAGATAGGAAGTGATATATAGAGAGGGGTAGAGAGAGGGAAAGATATAGGGATAGAGAGAGATGGATAGATAATGAGATAGAGATAGAGGGAGATATGTAAGAATTTAAATTTGGAGAGATAGAGATAGAGATAGGGAGGGAGAAACAAGGAGTGTGTGTGTGTGTATGGGTAAGAGAGAGATAGAGAGGGAGATAGATATGTATAAATAGATAGAGAGAGAGGGAGATGGAGGGAGAGAAATAAAGATAGTTTAGAGAAGTAGATAGATATAGAAAGGGGAAGTGATAAGGAGAGTGAGAGAGGGAGAGATAGGGATATAAAGGAGAGATAGAGAGATAAATGTAACTTGGGAAAGATAGAGAGGGTGAGAAAGAGACAGCCAAAAATCAAGAGAGATAAATATATAAAGGGAGAGATGGAAGGAGAGAGGAAGAGGGAGAGGGAGAGGGAGAGATAGAGATAGAAAAAGGGATATAATGAAATAGGGGAGATGGAGAGAGAAATATATAGATATATGAAGTGATATATAGAGAAAGGTAGAGAGAGGGATATATATAAAGAGAGAGTAGAAGAGATGGAGTAAATGAGAGAGGAAGAGAGAGGGAGATATGGGAAGATAGAAATAGAGGGGGCAAGAGAGAAATAAAGGAGGTGAGAGAGATAATTAATAGAGAGAGGGAGAGAGATAGACATGAGAGAGGGGGGAGAGATAGAGAGATAAAGATAGATATAGAGATAGGGAGGGAGAAACAATGAGTGTTTGTATGTGTGTGACTGAAAGGGGTATAAAGATAGAGATAGGGAAGGAGAAACAAGGAGTGTTTGTCTGAGTGAGAGAGATATTGAGATAGATATAGAGAGAGAAAGATAAATATAAATAGATAGAGAGGGAGGGAGAGAGGGAGAGAAATAGAGAGATGATAGAGAAGTTGAGAGATTAGAAAGAGAGAGGGAGAGAAATAGAGAGATGATAGAGAAGTTGAGAGATTAGAAAGAGAGAGGGAGAGATATGGATAGAGCGAGGGAGAGATAGATGAGATAAATGTAGTGGGGAAGATAGAGGGGAAAGAGAGAAAGAGATGTAAGGAGAGGTAAAGAGATAAAATAGGGAGAGAGATAGAGAGGAAGATAGAGATGGATATGGAGATGGAAAGGGAGAGAGGTGGGTGGGAGAGAAATAGAGATAGAAAGAGGTAGAGACAAAGAGAGAGGGAGAGAATGAAAGAGGGAGAGATGGGAGGGATAGAAAGATAAAGATAGGAATTTATATAGAAAGAGGTAGAGAGAGGGAGATATATAGAGAGAGAGGTAGGGAGAGGTACATACAGGGAGATACATATAGAGATATATGGGAAGAAAAAGAGAGATCTCTTTATATATGTCTCCCTCTCTATCTTTATATTTTTTATTATCCCCAATCTCTCTCTTCCTCTCTCTCCCCTATTTCTCTCTATATTTATCTCCCCTTATCTCTTCCTCTATCTATCTTTCTCTCATTTCTTCTCTTTGTCTATTTCTCTCTCCCTATATTTCTCCCCCTACTATATTTTGCTATCCCTATTTAAATCTCCCCCTCTCTCTCCTCCTTTCCCTCTTTATCTCTTGATCTTTCTACCTCTATATATATCTTTATCTCCTATATCTTTTTATCTCTCTATCTCTCTATCTCTCTCTTTATGTGACTATATCTATCTATGTCTCTCCTCTTCTCTCTTTCCCTCTCTCTATTTATCTCTCTCCCTATCTCTATCTCTAAGTTATCTCCCCATATTTATTCCTTTATATTTATACCTTTATTTTTATATATCTATCTCTCTTTTTATCTCTTGCATCTCTTTGGATCCCTCTCTATTTCTCTCTCTTTATTTTCTCTCTTTATCTCTCTATCTATTTTCTCCTAAGTGTGCAATGGGTACACTAAAGGGGTTTTAAAGGTGAATTATCATATCCTTAATCAAATGACATGATACCTTAAGCATAACTCCCTAAGTACATGTTATTCTTGGATTGTTGGCATGAAATGACTAATCAAAAGTTACCTTCTCTCTCACACTCTATAAATAAGAAATGCAGAGGAATATTATAATTGATTTAAAAAAAATGAGAAAACATAAAATTATTAATTATAATATTATACAAATATTTGTGAAAATGTATATTAATTATTTAATTAATTATAGCAATTTCATAAATATATAATAAAAATACTTATATGTATCCATATATTATCATGGAAGAACATATATATTAATTATATTATACACACATTTGTGATGAAATGAGGATTTGAAAATATAAATATATATGTATATGTATGTAAACTATCATGGGGCTAGGATGACTGAACTTTTTTCTTGAAGATTTCCAACCCTCATGTGACACTGACAAAGCATACTCATGACCCCCTCTTCGAACAAGCCCTTTGTGATCCTCAAACTATGCCTTCAACTCTACGCTTCCACTTAAGGACTTTGACTTTTACACATGCACTATGGAATAGCACACATTTAGCTTTTCCCACGAGCTCTCCAACCCTTAAGTGTCCTTGACACTCCTTCACTCCCATGCTCTGACACCAACCCAACCCAATTGACCATCAGAGGAGCTCCAGGCTCTAACACCAACTCCTTGGCTTCATAGGAGTTACTCCCTAACTTAGCTCCATGCCCCTAGCACTCTTTACTTCATGCCTCTAGCATCACTCATACCCATGCTCTCGGCACCTTTCCTTGTCCACTTACTTGGACTATTTTTGCACCCATCGTAAACTTCCACGGTACCTCAACTTTCACCCTTATGTCCCCCATATGACCCAGGCTACTCACTTGTCCATGCCTTGCTCCAATGGAACTACAAGCCCACATCCAACTTAACACCTTACCTTAGGGTCCTTCCACTCCTTTATCTTAGCATGCACCCATAGCACCCTTGCCTCAAGCTTCCAAGATACACACGTTGGTATACTTGCATCCATGAGTCCCTCTTAGCACCCTGCTCCTTTACTCTGACCTACTCCTCTTGAGCTACTCCCTTGTACTGACCAACAGGACTCCCTGAGCCCCCTTTACACCTTGCATTCCCTTGGCATTCCAAACACCAATTCCTAATATTGGAATCCCAACTTGGACCTACTCAACATCCCATGCACCATTTGGCCCCACTCCTCAAACTGGGATGACTCGCTCCTAGAACTCTAGTCCCTTGTCCACCTTGCACCTCTAGTTGCATCCAAGTCCCATGACACACTTCTAGCCTCCTACACTAGTACCAAACCCATGTGAAATGTTAACTTTCTCCATGGAAAACCCCTGCTCATTCCCTTGTGTGTACCAACTCAACTTGCATGATTCCCTTCCATGCGTTGCCCCTTACTGGGTCCTAAAACAACCTCTATTCTATTCAGGTACTCTCTGAGTACTCAGCTATCCATATTGCACTTCTAGTTTTAGCACCACACCATGTTGTCCTCTTGAATCCTTGTTGATTTCCTTACCCAACTGGCTCCTTTTCTGAGCACCTACTTTGAGACCCTATCCCATTCTTGGGTAGTCACTTAGTTTCCTTTGACAATGGATTCCTTACCCCCATTAGAACTTGCACCTTTGGAATACTTGGGAAAGCACCCCGAAGTAACACTTTGTACCTCCTTGCTAGGATGCACACACCTAGCTATGTGCCCTAGACTTATCCCTTAGCTCATGGACCTAGTGTGCCCTTTCATCTATGTTCCTCACCATTGCGCGACAAGTACCAACACTCAACCCCCTTAGGAACATTCCTTGGGACCAACCCATGTTGGCCCAATTACTCCACTTCAATGGGTAGGACTCTTGGCCCACCCCATGACCCCACTTCTTTAGGCCACAATGAAGGTACTCTTGTTCCCTCCTAGGATCCATGAAGAACACCATGCTTACCACCTATTACTTCGACTTCTAGATGTTTTCCTTTGTTTTCCATCTGATTTGAGTAGTGTCATTGAGGGAACTCATGTAGATTATTATCTTCTTGATCTTGATATTTGTATCTTTGAGTTCTAGATGTTTTTTCCTTTGTTTGCCATTTGATTCAAGCAGTGTCATGGCAAGAACTCATATAAATTCTTGTTATCTTGATCCTATTCATCGTTTATTTTAGATTTGAGTTACTTTATTTTAGCACCATATCAATCATCATTTGACAGTAGTCTACAAATTCTTTTTGCTTCAATGGTGTTCTACATGTTCCTCTTTTTTGGGACATTGTTTTGGTTGGAGGCTTCCCAATCCTTCACACCTTGATTTGGAGGCTTTTCTAGTCCTTCATTTTCCTTTCTCTCTTTTGGAGAGGAGTTTTCTTTGAATGCGATTTTCTTCTTTTCTCCAATTTTGAGAGATCTTTTGTTTGTACATGGGTACCTTGCTATGCCTTGTTTGTTGGGACCCATCATGCATTCTCTTTTTAGGGTTTTTGGCTACTCCCTAATTTCATCTTAGGGGGGTATTAGAGTAATCATGCATTAGCTAATTATAATTAAATAAACTTTAATTGATTATTAGTTTAATTTATTTTCATGCATGCACTTAAGCTAAACTTATGAGTTCTTTATTAAGTTAACAAAGTGCTTTCCTATGTTAACTAAAGTGAGCTATTATTAGATCATTTTGTCTCATCGCATGTGATGTTGACACTTGTCATGATCTGGTTTCTTTACCATTTAGGGTTGCTCCTATATATCACTCAACCCTCATTGTATTATCTATCTAGAGATTTACTCTTGAACTCTCAACCTTTAAGGACTCTTGTTTTCTTTGAAGATTCTTGAGGTTCATTATGTAGCTTTTTTTCGTTGAGGATTATTGCAATTCTTTTTTTGCAAATCTCTTGTGTGGAAAGTGTATTTTTTTGTTGCTTGATCTTGTGGCTCATGTTTTTCACTATTCTAACACTTGTGTTGTGTGTTGTTATACTAGACATCAACAAATGGTGCATTTATATTTTAATACTAATATTTTTGTATAAAATGAGTGTGTTAAAATGTATTTTGATCTAAATTATAAATCCAAAGACAATACCTGGCTCATAACTTGTGGTATTGTGAGAGTTACCAATAGAACAACAAACTCTAATAGAGATGTATGCAACTCCAAAATTGAATTATTTACATTCAAAACTAAATTTTGTACATAGAAAAGAGAATTCCAATAGTCACAACATTGTTTGGAATTCGAAAAATGACAAGATGGAAGAATAAAACATACAATTTTTAAGAAAATTATATTTTTTTACCCCAACTTGGCGGGGCCATAACTCCTAGCTCGGTGATTGTATCCTCAACTTTTCTACCTCGTTGGAAAGGTCTCGAAGAGATCTAATTTTAGTCCCTTAAATCCATTCCTTATTCTACTCCATGTCTAAAGGAGTGACAACACTTTCAAGCCTGAATTCTGCCCCGAAGACCTTTCAAATCATGATTTACTAAAATGTAGAAAATATCGAAAAAAATGATTTTTTAGTATTTTCCATCTCAGCTTGAGCTAACACCTTTGGATCACCCTTGGACTATTCTAGATCATAGTTGCATTATAAAATGATTATGTTATGATTTTGAGTGTCATCAATCCATCATGTGCATAACTTTTTAGTATCATTCAATAACACATTATGACTATAAATGAGTTTTTGGCCACTTTTGGTCTTCGTATAACTAGCAAATAAATAATAGTACAAAGGAATATTTAACCTCTTTTCCTTTCTAGCTACATTAACCATCAATGTTTTTATCTACCATACATTAGTAACTCTAAATAGATTTCAACAAGAAAAAATTAACGTTCAAAACTGACTCTCCAATGTAAAGCATTCATTAGTTCACAATCATCTATGAAAAATTGGCTTAGTAACATTGATTGCCATCCCACATTTTACTATTAATTTTGTCTCAAGGCTTTTCTATGACAGAAGGAAGTCTTAACTTTTAACACTTGCATAGAAAGCTCTTGATGCTTTTTAACACCACCATTGTATGGCTTGCTTTAGATATCATTAAGTGAGCATGTGTTGCAAATACCAAAGATTCATTTATAGAGGAAATAATTGTAGAAATTAAAAGAAAATCATGCCAGTAAATAATATCATTATTACATTTTAATTTTAAACATTTGTATTCTTGCATTTATCTCATCTCAACCTTCTAATTTTAAATTTAATATTAAATCTCAATTATCAATCTTTTATCACAACATTAGATGAAATAAAATTCAAATCATAAAAGTTAAAAATAAAGAATCTTCTTAGACCCTCAATTAATCAATATATCACTTACTTTTAATCAATTTTTAATCACTAAATTAAAAGATTGCTTTGTTACTCATAGAATATTACAATGTTTTAAAATATTGACTTTAAAATAGTTATAATTTGTAAGATAATCATAAATCAATAATGCTTTGAAAGATAGTTCTATTACCCTTAGAATATTACAATCTTTTAAAATATTGGCTTTAAAATAGTTATAATTTCTAAGATAATCACGAAGCAGCCTCACCAAACGACGTCCCTATCTTCCGCAATCAAAGGACGCTGTGGACCAGGAAACGTTCATTGCGGGCTGCATTCTCAATCCAATATTAGCAAACCCTAAATCCAATCTCATACAAACCATGCAGTCCATTTGATTCATTCAAACGTACGTTCACACGTACAATCTTTGTCAGACTAGATTACGCCGTGGTGGGAGATCTGATTACGATTGATAGACAAACGCTTATCGTAAACGGTGGCATGCATTAAACAAGAGAAGGCTTACGCAAGCAATTAGGAGCTATCATCGTATTTCTATTCAAACAAGATATTGAAAGAGAGAGACCAGAAACACGATGTAAACCAAAACTTTTACTGATGACAACTCAAAGTCCAGTCAATATGGTGAGGCGGCTGCACGTTCAGGTAAAACTGTTGAAAGGAAGCAGTCCTGGTTAAATCATGGGGACACATTTCTCTCACGCATTGGAAAATTGAGGCCTCTGATTTAATGCGGCTTCCAAACCCAGGCCCGCTTGAAGGAAATATTAGGAGCGATTATGTCACAAGTATGTGACATTTGTTGAAGAGGAAGTCTGATAAGAATGTATGGAACAGAAAAAGATTAATGGTAGCAATATAATCATTAAAATATAGGAATATGTCTCTTCTCTCTGGTTTTAGTGAAAGATTAAGTTCTTTTGCTAGTGTAATTTTAGAGTGAATAATAATTTTTTTTCAAAAAAGAGTTATGGATTTAGTTCACATTTTTAATTTTATACAATGATTGATTTGTTGATTATATTAGGTAGTACTTTCAATGTCATTCTTTCCTCTTAGAATAAGAGAGAAGGCATTTCTAAACAACT
>VDFB02392751.1:0-42014 GCA_007258455.2 Sequoia sempervirens | reverse complement strand
ATAATCAAAGTATGTCAAGGAAATGTTGAAGAAGTTTGGAATGGAAGACTCCAAACCAGTATGTGCTCCTATGGTTATTGGCTGCAAATTGAGCAAGAATGATAAATCCCCTAAGGCTGATCAGAGCAAGTATAGATCTATAATTGGTAGACTGCTATATCTAACTGATACTAGACTGGATATCATACATGCAGTTTGTCCTATGGCTAGATTTCAAGAAGATCCTAGAGAGTCACATGTTGTAGCAGTGAAGAAGATATTTAGATACTTAAAGAGTATTTCGGATCATGGCTTGTGGTATCCAAAGGATACTAATTTCACATTGAGTGCTTACACATATGCAGATTGGGTTGGTTGTGTTGATGAAAGAAAAAAGTACAAGTGGTGGTGCATTCTTTCTTGCATATAGATTAGTGTCATGGCTAAGCAAGAAAGAAGATTTAGTTTCTTTATCTACTGCAGAGGCTAAGTACATTGCAGCTGCATCTTGTTGCACACAAGTGTTATGGATGAGGTAAATATTGAAGGATATTAGAGTGGTGTACGATGAGCCTATTTCTATCTTTTGTGACAATACAAGTGCAATAAACATTTCAAAGAATCTAGTGATGCATTCAAGGACAAAACATATTTCAATCAGATATCACTTTCTAAGAGAGAAGGTTTTGGAGAATGAAGTGAAGCTTGAGTATGTGCCCACAAAGGATCAGATTGCTGATATATTCACTAAGGATCTTCCTAAGGATAATTTTGAGTATCTCCAGGAGAAGTTGGGGGTTATTTCCTCCCATTCTTTGAAGTAGATGCATAAGGAGATGCATCAGTCCAGTGGATCTCAAGATATATCCCTTATTCTGGTATGATGTTTATGGATACCTCTTAGGGGGAGTAGGTAGTGGAATTACTGATGTGGTACAAATTGGTGTGCTCCCCTAAGGGGGAGTATTTAGAGCTATAAAGGAAAGGTGTTGCTAAGTAGTTATAAGCAGATTGTGTAATGTCAAAGGGGGAGAATAATGCAAAAAAAAAAAAAAATTCCATTGATGTCAAATGGGGAGAGATTATCATGTGAAAAATTTATGAACACAGAGGGAGAGAGAAAAATATCTCAGGGAGAGAGAGAATCATGTAAGAGGGAGACTGAGTAAAGAGTAAAGAGTAAAGAGAAAGGGAAACATGTATGTTCAGAGCTATTTGTGTCTTTGATGGTTTTTCACATCATGTGTTTCCATCAATGACAAAGGGGGAAATTATTGCAAGCATGTGTAGATTGGTGTTTTTATTGATGTCAACAAGCTTATGTTGTCATTGGTGTCAACTTTATGTGTTGAGGGAGATTGGTGTTGAGGATGAACAGTTGGTGTTGTATATGCTTTGATTTGTTACATTATGTTGTCATCATTTAAGCTACAGGCGTTAACCTCTGGTGTTACTTAATAAGCTTCTATCTATGGATGTTATGTTGAAGATGATGTGTATGTGTCTCTGGTGCTTGGTTTCCAAGTGGTTTTGAGAAATTTTGATAAAAAGAGGAAACAGTGTGTTGCAGTGTTGTTCTGGATTACAGAGAGATGTTCTAGTTTTGCTCTGCATTTCTTCTAGGTTGAAGATATGCCTATACGATTTGGATATGTTGGTGGGATGTGTTCAGAGGTGTTATATTCAAGATATTATATGCTAGATAATCATATAGTAGAAGTTGTGTTCACCAGTGTGTGACTATGATTTGCAAAGGTGTTTGGGAGAAATGTTTCTACTTCACATTTCTCTACGGTTATGCTTCAAAGTCTTGCGATTATGAAGGTGTGTTGATGATGTTGGTAGTTTACCTCAATCAAGAGGATTTGAGGTTTTGTACTTCAAAAGATGGTTTTTCAAGTAACAGTATATGGCAAAGTAGTCTGAGTGTACTAGGTTTGTGTTGGAAGAATGACTAGGTTATCTATATGTTGTCATTGATGTCACCTATGTTGGTAGTTTGATCTGGTACTCTTAAACCTGTGCGTATAACTATTTTAGCCTCTTCGGTGGCTGATCTGGTATTTTTGGTTGCCCCTCCGGTATTCTAGTCCGCATTTCTCCACAGTTGACAATTATTGATTGTAGTGTTGGGAAACTACTTATGGATGTTAAAGGCATGCATGATCAGGATATTTCGTGTTTTCGTGCTTGTACAATAAAGTGACATTATTCTGTTGGTTGCGTTGAAGACTATTCCTGGCCGACTTGTTAAGATAATTTTGATATGATATGAAAACTTATGTGAGATCTATTTCTTGGTCCAAGCCAATACAATGTATCGTGCTAACAGTCAAATTGTATTTTGAAAATATTTTGTGGAGCCGACAGTTGATATCCTTTATATTGAATTGCATCTAAATTGGTGCTTGTGATGAAGATCAGATATATATAAGTATATGGCGAACAGTTTCAAAGCGAGAGTAGTGAAGAGAAGTAATTTTGTGTAGACAATAGAAAAGAGACGGAAGAAATATATTGAGCGAGTAATAAGTGTGAATGTGTAGTTAGAAAGACAACAGTGGTGAGCATCTTCGAAACTGTATCAACACATGATAGGTGCATCTTTCTAGTTCATTTTTGGGCTGTAAAGCCTTATTCTATTTTTATATAATCCTGTGTAGGCAGTGAGCCTCCTTGTTGGACAGTGAGTCCTTTTTGCAAGAAGTGATCCTTTGTACTTGGACAGTGAGTCCTTTTAGCAGTGAGCCTCTTTTGAAAATATTATATAGTGTGAGTTAACCCTTACCGTGGTTTTTCCCTTGTTGGGTTTTCCATGTAAAAATATGGTGTTCATTGTGTTGATTTAGTTTCTATCATTCATGTTTCATGCTTATATTTAATAACATAATGTTGTGGTTGAAGATTTGATAAGTGATAAAGTTTTAAGTTTAAATTTTTCTGACAACTGATTCACCCCCCCCTCTTAGTTGTCTCGTGCCTGTTTAACAATTGGTATTAGAGCTTGTGGTTCCTTGTGTAGAGCTTAACTGCTTGAGGAGGATCCTAAAGGCTAGTTGAATGGATGATAAAGGAGAGCTCTAGACTGATCTTGAAGATCTTGACAAAGTGGAAAGAGAAAACAAAGATCTGAAAGAGAATCTTGATGAAGCAAATGAATGTGTTCAAAAATTGAAGGAACAGTTGAAGAAATTTAAGGAAAGACACAAAGAAGTAAGTGAACAACTGAAACAGGAGATAATTGGACTGAAAGTGATAGTAGAAGAGAAGAAGAGGATTGAAGAATGTCTTAATACAATGGTGCAGAACAAGTTTGATGAATGTTCCAGACTCGAGTATGAGATAGTAAACTTAACGGTGGATCTAGAGAAGGCTAAACTATATGAAAGTAATTTCAAATCTAGCTCTAGTAAACTTGAAGAATTGCTTACAGGACAAAAACCATGTAAAGAAAAAGGTGGCTTAGGAGTTGATATCGGTGAAATTTCTAAAGATGTGAAGAAGAATCAAGGCAAGAGGAAGCAGAGAAGGAATTTTGCAAGAAGACCGCTTGTGAGATAGCCTAATGCACAAAGATATCCCTCTTTTGATGGTGTTTGTTTTTCTTGTAACAAATATGGTCATAAAGCAACTGAATGCAAGAGCAGGATGAATCGGTTTTCTGGTTCTCTTTTTGAAAGATGTTTTGAATGTGGGAAGTTTGGACACAAGGCTACATAATGTAGATCTCAAGTGAGTATGTTCAATTAGGTAATGAGGAACAGGTTTAATGAAGGCATATTGAATAAATTCTTTAATGGATACTGTTATAATTGCAATAAATTTGGACATATAGAAAATTAGTGTAGATCAAGGAATAGTGGAGGTTAGTCTAATTAGAAAGACGTGATCTGTTATAACTACAACAAACCTGGACATGTATCTAAAGATTACAAGAATAAGAAAGAAAATAAGTCTGCTCCGAAAGAGAAGAGTGAACTGGTAAAGAAGATTGAAAAAGAAGAGATGAAGCAAGAAATGGATAAGGTATGGAAGAAGAAAGAAGAAGAAGAAAAACTTGAGACTCCTGATGTGTCTGTATCCTCATCTAGTATAGATGGCTTATTCAAAATTTAGACCTAGCATGGTCTTAGGGGGAGCATTATCAGAAAATCATAAAAACCCCCTAGAAGAATGGCGTGTCAGAGGTTGGCACGTGGTTGAAATGTGAAGAATGTTCATTCAGAGGTTTTGGAAAAGGAACCAGAGAAAAATATGCTGGCATAAGGATTTGTGGATCGAATTAGGTTTTTTTGTGCTAAGTGAAGTATGTGTTTAGCATATTTTTCTGTTTGCCGCATTTAATGCGTTTAGGGCAAGCTCGACGAAGGATAAGTAAAAATTTGTGACACTTTTTGGTTAATTGTGCATTTGAAGTATTTGGAAGGTGCTCTGAAGAAATCTTGAGGCATGCTCAAAGTCTTTCTCAAGGGAATTCGAAGATTGATTTAGGTAATCTAGAAACCTTTTTCTCTGATTGCAAAAGGAAAAAAGGAAATTGAAAAAGTTTCATTGAATTTTAAAAGAAGCATAGCAATGGATAGCGGATTATGTGGTGTTACCTCTCTGAAGCTAAAAAGGGTCGAAGTAGAAGAATATGATCATAGGAAAATGAAAGCAATTGAACTAGGGTTGAGTGAAGTCGAATTATAGAATATAAAAACCCTAGGGATGGATTTATGGAGTGAATTTATGTGGATTATAGATAAAGAGGTTATCTTGTTTTTGTTGAGCTATGTTAAGGATGGAAGCATTGTTTTGGACAAACCCTATTTGATTTCAAAGGAAGCAATCGAAGCGATCACTAGATTATGCAGCATTGGAGAACTCCCTAGAAAGAAAACTGTGAAGTATAAAGATGTGGTGGAGCTGAATGGCATCAACATAGATCTTAGAACACTATTGATTGATACACTTGCTGACTCGACCGTTAGGTATGTTACATATGGTATCTCGTACAAAATTTATTTCAGAAACCGTGAAAGCTCAAATTCAACTATCGTCATACATATTTCCCACATGATGGTTAAGGAGAACAAATAGTTTGATTTATGTAGCTTGCTACTTGAGAATTTGCTTGAAAATGTTCGAATGTCATTGGTTGAGAATTATCCCTTTCATTTCAGATCCTTGCTGGTATGTCTGGTGTTTTACTTTTTGAATTCTCTACCCGAAAAAGATAATGTGATGTGGGAATCTGGTATCCCTATTGGGAAGAAAATTTATAGATAACTAGAGTCTTTGGAAGATGATGTGAATATGTACAGATCATATTTCTCATTTTTGCGAGCAAACCCTTGCTCCAATATATCTGCATCAAGTCGATTTGAAGTGGGTTCTTCCTCCTAAAAAAGAGAGATGGAGGTTGTTATCAGTGATTCCCCTCTAGAATAGAAAAGGAGAAAAGAGATAACTGAAGATATCATTGGCATTTTAGACGAGAAGGAGAAAAAGTCTCTGAGTGGCACTGAATCGCCTGATCCTAATGACATCCAGACTATAATAGTTGAAGGAAAAATGAAGAAGATCGGTGAACTATGGAGTGTTGCCTCACTTGTTGAAAAACTAAAAATTCATGATGCTCTGGTAGATTATCTACTTCGGAAAGGAATTGAAGTATCTATTGTTTCTAATTTATTGCCAGAAAATCTAATTGAGATTGTTGAAGGAGGATGTTGCTTGAAGGTCTGAAAGGATATAAGATGGGAATCTTGGTTGAAAGGAGAAAAGGCTATGTAGAGATTGTCTGAATTGATTGTGGAAACAAAGAAGTGTGTTAAAGAAATTTTAGATATTTACAAGTATTGTCTTCGGTGGCCTGTAGCTGTAGATAATTTCAGAAGAAAAATTGAAGCGATTGAAGTCAAGGTGAACAACATTGGAAAGAATTTTGATATATTTGAAGATAAAGAAGGGAAGAATAGGATAAGAGTTGGTGAACTACAGGTTGAACTAATCATTACACAAAGATAGAGAGATGATGTGACAAATACCTTCTGGCTTCTTAAAGAAATTGCTGAAGTCCGGTTAGAGCATCTTTCTAGAATTCTTATTGATGCTGAAGATGTTGAGAAACAATGTTATGTTGTAGCTTGGTCACCCTCTTTTACTTTGTTGGGATTATTGGAAAGTACATACACAAAGATGGAGTCTGTTGTTTTTAATTGAAAGAAGTTGTATCGAGTTCTCAAGGAAATGTATAAGAAGGTATTCTAGGTGAAGAATGTCATCTTCACTTAATTTCTGCTTAAATGTTTTGGATTGTTGGAAGCTTTTGAAGCTTTTTGGAAATATTTTGAAATTTTGATGTCACCATGTTTACACTATTTTTTTGGGCGCCCTTTTCCATTGATGTCAAAGGGGGAGAGTGTTGGAGACAATGGAGAGAGTTAAAAGTTTTTGAGGAAAGAAGGGGAATTTTGTTTACATGTTGCCATCAATGACAAAGGGGGAGATTGTTGGAAGAATGACTAGGTTATCTATATGTTGTCATTGATGTCACCATGTTGGTAGTTTGATCTGGTACTCTTAAACTGGTGCATATAACTGTTTTATCCTCTCCGATGGTTGATCCGGTATTTTTGCTTGCCCCTCTAGTATTCTAGTCCACATTTCTCCACAGTTGACAATTGTTGATTGCGGTGTTGGGAAACTACTTATGGATGTTAAAGGCATGCATGATCAGGATATTTCATGTTTTTGTGCTCGTATAGACATTATTATGTTGGTTGTACTAAAGACTATTCCTGGCTGACTTGTTAAGATAATTTTGATATCATATGAAAACTTATGTGAGATCTATTTCTTGGTCCTATTGGAAATTGTGCCTCAACTTGCTGGCTTGTATCTCTGTTCAAGTCTTCATTGTCGGTCGATCACTGGAGTTCTTAAGTTCGTAACCTAAGTCGCAGAGTGTGGAAGTTTCGTAACCTCCCGACTGATCGATCTCCTTTGTTGTCGCAACATCGGTGATTTCTATAACTTGTAACCTAAGTCACGGAGTTTGGAATTTTCATAACTTCCTGACTGGGTGACAATGGTATCGGCTTGTCGCGAGATTTGGTAAACTCATAACCAGTAGTGGGAGTTATGAAGTGTGTGTTTTCTCTGATTGAGCGACAGTGATATCAACTTGTCGTGGGAATTGGTAAGTTCGTAACTTGTATGCGGTGGTTATGAAGTTTGAGTTTTCTCCGACTGGGTGATAGTGGTTGTGGTGATTGGTAAATTCGTGACTTGTATGTGGTGGTTATGAAGTTATCATTTTGAGCGATGCGTCGATGGGAGTTCACTTTTGTGGGGCCATGTTGATGGTTGGTTTGACCGCAGGTGTACGAGTGAGTTGGTAATCAAAAGGGATAACTTGTGGATACCTAAAGTCTTTGGGATTTTGTTTATTAACTAATGACTATTAATATTCCCCGCCAATGTGGGATAATGTCAACAGTTGAGCTTCTTGGCAGTTGAGCGAACCAAATCGGTTTGGATAATAGATTCCTGGAAATCGAAGGGTCGAAGTGAATATAGCAAATAAGAAGAATGACAAACTGATGGGAATTGTGTGTTGAGCAGATTGTATGTTGAAAGAACATTGTAACAGTGCTGTGATTGACTATGTGGTTGGTTGATTGTAATGCTACTGTGTAATATCAGAGAAATAATATATGTGAAGGAGGGATCTGTAACTTTATTGTAATTTGTTTTTACTATGAATAAAGTGACTTATCTTTGGTGGTGGGTTTTTCCCCTGAAAGGGTTTTCCCACGTAAATCTGGTGTCTATTCTTTGTTGATATTATTGTCTATTCTTGTATGTGTGAATCTTAATGCTTTGTAGTTTGAAATTAAAAGTACTCCTACATTATTCTCCTGTGAATTGACATTAGGAAAGCAATTTCTGCACTAGAGTCTTTCCTTACAAGTGGTATTAGAGCCTGGCCATTTGTGTTATCCTTGTAGGTTGGTTGGGTTTTTTGTGTCAATTCTATTCAGTGGGAGTCTTGTAGAAGTCTGGTAATTGTCAAATTACATATTGAGATGGCACTAGCAAGTACATCTAGAAAGATTGAAATTGAGAAATTCAATGGCATCAATTTTGAGTTGTGGAAACTCAAAATGGAAGATCTATTGGTTGATCGTGATCTTTGGATTGTTGTGTCTGGAATGAAACCTTTTGGCATGAAGCAAGAAGATTGGGATCTTGCAGATCGAAAATCAAAGGGGCTGATAAGGCTCTGTTTGGCAGAATCCATCCTTCTTAATGTGCATGAAGAGAAGACTGCAACCTCCTTGAGGAAAAGACTTGGAGATATTTATTAGGGAAATTCCTTGGTAAAAAAGTTGTTCTTGAGGAAGAAGCTATATTCTTTGAAAATTTAGGAAGGAGCATATGTTGCTGATCACTTGAATACTTTTAACATGCTGATTGCTCAGTTAACATATGTGGGTGTGAAGATTGAAGAAGAAGATCGTTGTATGTTGCTATTATGTTCTTTGTCTGATTCTTGGGATCACTTGGTGATGGCCATTGGGAGTACAACATCCACTTTTAAGATGGAATATGTTGTTGCTTCTTTTTTATTAAAAGAAATGAGAAGAAAATATTCTGAGATGGCGAAGGAGGCTCTTGCTGTTTGAGGCCGATCGAAAGAAAAAGACAAGAAGGACAAGAAATCCAAATTGAAATCAGAAAGGGAGATCAAAGTCTCTTGGAAAAAAGTCCAAGGTGAAGTGTTGGAACTGTGGGTAGCCTGGTCATGTACGAAAGGATTGCAAAGAGGAGAAAAAGAAGAAGAAGAACTCTTCTGACAATGATTCTTCTTGGAGTGAAGTAGATGCCTTCATTGCAGCCTTGGAAACTTAGGCATCGGATGATGTCTGGTTGATTTATTCTGGAGCATTTTCTACATGACATATCATAGAGACTGGTTCACAAAGTATGAAAAATATGATGGTGGAAAGGTGTACTTGGCAAGTGATTCATCCCTAGATATAGTTGGTCATGGAAGAGTCAGAATTTAGTTCCCTGATGGAAGGGTGAAGGGAATCAATGATGTTATGCATATACCAGGTCTGGCTCAAAATTTACTTTCTGTTAGTAGGTTGAATGATGCTGGTGTACAAGTCTCTTTTTCTAATGGTGTTTGTAAGATGGCAAGAGGCTCTATGTTCTTGGAAAAGGGTGCTCGAATTGGTACTCTGTATAAGTTGGACGCTAATGCAGTTCAATGCAATAGTGCTTCTGTAAAATCATGTAAATCTATAGGGAAAGAGGTGATTGTTCCAACAGGAGTTAATTCTTTGGAGATGAAGCTTCCAACTAAGAAAACAATGTTGTGGCATCACAGGCTAGGCCACATTGGAGAAAGAGGTTTAAAAACCTTGAAAAATAAAAACCTGGTTGAAGGGCTTGATGACTATAACATTGAATTCAAATTTTGTGAACATTGTATATATGGTAAACAACACCGTGTTTCATTTTATTCCAGTCCTCATAAATCTTTTGGTATACTTGATTACATTCATTCTGATGTGTTTGGTCTAGTAAATGTTCCTTCGTTATTGAATTCTAAATATTATGTTTCTTTTATTGATGACTATTCGAGAAGGGAATTTGTGTATTTTTTAAAGAGTAAATTAGAAGTGTTCAGTCATTTTAAGGAATTTAAAAACCTTGTGGAAAATTAGACTGGAAGGAAAATAAAATGTTTAAGGACTGACAATGGTGGTGAGTTTTGTTTTGATGAGTTTGAAAGGTACAGTAAACATCATGGAATTAAAAGACATAAGACTACACCCTATACTCCGCAACAAAATGGAGTTGCTGAAAGGTTTGATAGGACAGTGATGGAAAGAGCACGAAGTATGTTGAGCAGTGCTAGCTTGGAGGAGAAGTTCTGGGCTGAGGCAGTTGCAACATGTTATTTATTAAAGTGTTCTCCTAATTCTGCTCTTGTTGAGAAGACACCTTTGGAAGCATGGTCTGGTAAGAAGCCCTCTCTTAGACACATTAGAGTTTTTGGCTATGAGGCATATGCATATGTGCCGAATGAACAAATATCTAAGTTGGAGAACAAAGCTGTCAAATGTATATTTATTGACTATAGTGCTGGCATAAAAGGATACAAGCTTTGGAACCCTGTGACTGAGAAGGTTTTGTACAACAAAAAAATTATTTTTTGTGAGTTGAAGCCTTCTACTTTGGATCTGCAGCTAGAGATAAAGTCATAAAATAAAATGAATATAGTTGAAATTCCTTCGACACCAAATAAAGTGGAATTAAAAATTCAAAAAGTACCTAAATTTGAGGAGAGCTCGAGCAGTTCTGAGAGTTCTAAAGAAGAAGAACAACCTCAGCCTCAACCCTTGAGGAGGTCAACACGTGAAAGAAAGCAAACTTAGTATGGGTTTTCTATGTTAGATTCTACTTGTGCCTATGCTTTGATTACTAGCACTGATGAGCCTAGGACTGTTAAAGAGGCAATTAATATGCTTGATGCAAACTCTTGGTTGGAAGCCGTGAATGAAGAAATGATCATTAGAAAAGAATGACACTTGGAGTTTGGTGCCCTTGCTTGAAGGAAGAAAAGCTATTGGCTGTAAATGGGTATTTAAAAGAAAAATAAGTCTGGATGGCAGTGTTGAAAAGTATAAGGCGAGGTTGGTTGCGAAAGGTTATTCCCAGGTAGAGGGAATTGATTATGGAGAAATCTTTTCTCCTGTAGCTAAGCTGACATCTATCAGATTTCTTTTGTCACTTGTAGTAGTGTATGACTTAGAGATAGAACAAATGGATGTGAAGACAACATTTCTTCATGGTGATCTTGAAGAAGAAATTTATATGTCCCAGCCTAAGCACTATGTGGAAAAAGTTAAAGAACATCTGGTATGCAAGTTGAAAAAATATCTGTATGGATTAAAACAATCTCCTAGAATGTGGTACAAAAAGTTTGACACATTTGTTTTGTCTTTGGGATTTGTAAGATCAAAATCTGATCATTGTGTATTTCAAATATGAAAATGATCGTGTCTTATTTATTTCCCTGTAGGTGGATGACATGTTCATTGGGAATAGTAAGCTTATGATTTCTAATCTAAAATCTCAGTTGTCTGCAAAGTTCAAAATGAAAGATCTTGGTGCAACCAGGTATATTCTAGGGATGGAAATAACTAGGGACAAAAAGAGCACAAAACTTTGGCTCAGCCATAGTAAGTATATTAACTTTGTTATGGAGAGATTTGGTATGATTGATTGCAAGCAACTAGTTGTTCTAGTTTTGTAGGGAACAAAACTATTTGTTGAATATTGTCCAAAATATCCTACTGAGATGGAGGACATGACCAAAGTACCTTATGCAAGTTTAGTTGGCAGCTTAATGTATGCAATCGTCTGCACAAGGCCAGACATTTCCCAAGCAGTGGGTGTTCTTAGCCGGTTTATGGTGAATCCAGGAAGGCCACATTGGGATGTTGTGAAAAGAGTTTTTAGATATTTAAAAGGTACATCACAGTACACTTTGTGTTATCAGGGTAACTCAATTAGATCACAACATTCTCTCAACATTAGAGGTTATGCGGATTCTGATTGGGCAAGGGACCTTGACAGCCGTAGATCCACCAGTGGATATATTTTCATATTGAGTGGTGGTGCAATTAGTTGGATGAGTCAGTGGCAGGCTGTAGTCGCTCTATCCACTACTAAAGTTGAATACATGGCAGCAACACATGCCTACAAAGAAGCTGTATGGCTTAAACATTTGTGTTCTGATATTGGGTTCAGTACAAGGAAAATTTTAATTTGCTGTGCCAGTCAGAGTGCTATTTTTTTGGCAAAAAATCCAACTTTCCATGCTAAGACGAAACATATTGATGTGCCGTATCATTTTGTACGAGATATGATGGATGATGGAAAGGTTTGTTTAGAAAAGGTGGATACTCTGAAAAATGTTGCAGATGCGTTGACAAAGCTCGTGACCACAAAAAAGTACAGGTGGTGTGTTAGTTTGATGGGCCTTGGAGCCCATGACCTTCATTAACTTTGAGTTTGGAGGAAGCCAATAAGTCTTCGTCAAGTGGGAGATTGTTGGAAATTGTGCCTCAAATTGCTGGCTTGTATCTTTGTTCAAGTCTTCATTGTCGGTTGATCGCTGGAGTTCTTAAGTTCGTAACCTAAGTCGTGAAGTGTGGAAGTTTCGTAACCTCCCGACTGACTGATCTCCTTTATTGTTGCGACATCGGTGATTTCTATAACTTGTAACCTAAGTCGTGGAGTTTGGAAGTTTCGTAACTTCCTGAATGGGCGACAATGGTATCGGCTTGTCACGGGATTTGGTAAACTCGTAACCAACAGTGGGAGTTATGAAGTTTTTGTTTTCCCTGACTGAGCGACAGTGATATTGGCTTGTCATGGGAATTGGTAAGTTCGTAACTTGTATGCGGTGGTTATGAAGTTTGAGTTTTCTCTAATTGGGCGACAGTGGTCACAGGGATTGGTAAATTTGTAACTTGTATGAGGTGGTTATGAAGTTATCATTTTGAGCAACGTGTCGATGGGAGTTCACTTTTGTGGGGCCATGCCGATGGTTGGTTTGACTGCGGGTGTACGAGTGAGTTGGTAATCAACAGGGCTAACTTTTGGATACCTAAAGTCTTCGGGCTTTTGTTTATAAACTAATGACTTTTAATATTCCCTGCCAATGTGGGATAATGTCGATGGTTGAGCTTCTTGGTAGTTGAGCGAACCGAATCAGTTTGGACAGTAGATTCCTAGAAATCAAAGGGTCAAAGTGAATATAACAAATAAGAAGAACGATAGACTAATGGGAATTGTGTGTTGAGCGGACTGTATGTTGAAAGAACATTGTAATAGTGTTACGATTGATTGTGTAAGTTGGCTGATTGTAATGCTACTATGTAATATCAGAGAACTAATACCTGTGAAGGAGGAATTTTTAACTTTATTGTAATTTATTTTTACTATGAATAAAGTGACTTCTCTTTGGTGGTGGGTTTTTCTCCCAAAAGGGTTTTCCCACTTAAATCTGGTGTCTATTCTCTGTTGATATTATTGTCTATTCTTGTATGTGTGAATCTTAATGCTCTATAGTTTGAAATTAAATGTACTCCTACATTATTCTCCTATGAATTGACATTAGGAAAGTGATTTCCGCACTAGAGTCTTTCCTTATAGGTCCGAGCCGACATAATGTATCATGCTAACGGTCAAATTGCATTTTGAAAATATTTTGTGGAGCCAAAAGTTGATATCCTTTATATTGAATTGCATCTAATTAGGCCAACCTAATTGGTGCTTGTGATGAAGATCGAATATATATATATATGGCAAACAGTTTCAAAGCGAGAGTAGTGAATAGAAGTAAATTTGTGTAGACAATAGAAAAGAGATAGAAGAAATATATTGAGTGAGTAATAAGTATGAATGTGCAGTCAGAAAGATAACAGTGGTGAGCATCTCCGGAACTGTATCAACACGTGATAGGTGCATCTTTCCAGTTCATTTTTGGACTGTAAAGCCTTATTCTATTTTTGTATAATCCTATGTAGGGAGTGAGCCTCCTTGTTGGACAATGAGTCCTTTTTGTAGACAGTGAGCCTTTGTACTTGGACAATGAGTCCTTCTTTTGGCAGTGAGCCTCTTTTGAAAATATTATATAGTGTGAGTTAACCCTCACTGTGGTTTTTCCCTTATTGGGTTTTCCATGTAAAAATTTGGTGTTCATTGTGTTCATTTACGTTCTGTCATTCATGTTTCATGCTTATATTTAATAATAGAATGGTGCGGCTGAAGATTTGATAAGTGATAAAGTTTTAAGTTTAAATTTGTGTGACAACTGATTCACCCCCGCCCTTTCAGTTGTCCTGCGCCTGTTTAACAGTTTGTACATTCTTCAGGTGGAAGTTGTTGTGAAGGAGTTTGTTGGATTTCAGAGTGTTTGAGGAATATTCTAGAACATGCTCAAGTGTGGTGTGTGGTTTTCAATTCGTCATTGGGTTTGTGGAATCATGTACTTAAAATTTTAATGGTGTTTGCACAGGTAATGACCGACCTAGTGTTTACACTGCATGTGAAGGATAAATATTGTTTGTGGTAGTATGTGGTTAAGTGGTGTTGTTGATTTGGGTCCCAATTAAGTTTTGATGTGGTCCACATTCAATTCTATCCACCATGGAAGTGTTTTGGCGTCGACCTAATTTGAATTTTCATGTTTGAGGTGCATAACCGATCTTGGAAAGGGTTTCAAGGTTGAGGACGGTATAAGTATGAGTTGAATTGTTGAAGGAGGTCAAGATAGATGAAAGTGTAAAGTGTGTGATGTGAATGATGCAAATTGTAGAATTGTAAGGTGCAAAATTGAGTAGAGTAGTGCATGCTTTCAAGTGTTGGATTACTGGATGTAGTGAGCAGAAGGTGTCTGCAATCATTCAAATAGATTGCAAAGGTGTTGGAGCTATTGTGGTGGATTTTCTATTGCATTGAGATCATGTTCTCTGTGTAACATTTATTCTCTATCTTCTTTTTCTATTTCGGTAGTGAGCCTTGGCTATGAGCCTTTCAAGGCAGTGTGCTCCTTCTGGTAGTGAGCCTTTGTATTCGATTTTGCAATTACTTCTATTATGAGCTAATCCTCACCATGTTTTTCTCTTGGGTTTTCCATGTAAATATGGTGTTCTCTTGTGCATGGTGTTGAAGTTGTTTTAGTTTTCTTTATTTCCATTTCATGTTATTTCATCATAATAGATTAAGAGTTGAATGAATTCTTGTGGACCTAAATATTAATGAGGGTTTTGATGTTTTGATAAGATACAACTGATTCAACCCCCCTCTTCGTTGTCTTGTTCATTCAACAATTGGTATTAAAGCTTGGGTCATGCATTTGAACCCCTCACTTGTGTTGGGGGGATTGTTGAAAGGTGTGCGCCCTTGGTCTCCTTGTGTTGTGTAGTGTAGCGCTCGGGTTCATGACATGGCTTAACCGCCTCTGGTGGATTCATTAACTTTGGCGATTGTATTAGGCATTAATAGGTCGATCTTTTGGTGTAATGACAACCATCTTTGCAACAATAAGGTTGTTTCCTCTTGTATTCTGTGGTTGAAGCCATTGTTTTAGTGAGGTTGGTGCCTGCTATATGTTGAGGTTGGTGCCTCTCGTGCTTTAGATTAGTGCTCAAATTGGGGATTGTTGTCTCCAGTAGGTTGGTGCCTACAAATCATATATCTAATATTTATTTTTTAGGTTGGATTTGGGTAGTAGATCCAAGCAACTCTTCTCACCATGGTTTTTCCCTTTAGGGTTTCCACATAAATCTGGTGGGGTAAAAGCACAAACTTGTGTCACACTTTATAAAGGAATTGACTAACAACAACAAAAAATTATGAACTTCAACCACATAAAAGTGGTCTTGATGTTTTGAATTTAAAAATGATGTAAACTAATGAAAGGTAGAAATATTGATGAAGTTTAATCCTATAATTTTTTAGATTTTTTAAAAATTGTTTTGATTATTTTTTTTATCAATTTAAGATTATATTTTGGAATGCTGAAAAATTTCAGGAAAAGTGATGTTCACTTGATGTCAAGAAACAAATAGAAAAAAGCTTCATTTTCCCCTAATTTCTTTTGTCTAAATAGGTGCTTCAATGTCTAGTGCATGGAAAAAAAGTTTGAAATTTTGATGTATATTTTTCTCGTAATAACATTTTAAAGTCAAACTTTTCAGAATTTGACAGTTTTCATTGGACGTCAACTATTGTCTATTTTTTAATCATTTTCTAAAAATAAATTATACCCTTTTGAAAAGAACTCTCTTCTCTAGTGCACCATATGCTTTTCAAAAAAAATTAGTATGTTTTACTATTTTTAAAAATTTCTAATCAACCTCTTAACTTTAACAACCTACTTGCATTATTTTAAAAATAAAATATATTAAAA
Source organism: Sequoia sempervirens (assembly GCA_007258455.2). Classification (NCBI taxonomy): domain Eukaryota; kingdom Viridiplantae; phylum Streptophyta; class Pinopsida; order Cupressales; family Cupressaceae; genus Sequoia; species Sequoia sempervirens. Next base: position 26,047 of record VDFB02392751.1, on the reverse strand, counting down.
CTAATCAAAATATTAAAAAAATTACATATTTAGATTCACCACTCTAAGCTCTACAAAAGGGTATTTTTCTTTTAAAAAAAATATCATTCTGACTAAAGAAATACTTAGTTGAAGTTGAAAGCTTTAGAAAATTTTGAAAAAGTTGAGTTGGTTGCCAACAAGGATGCCACATAGATAGTTTCGGTAGAAAGTTTTTCGACCAAAACCCTTTCTACTAAATCCATGCATATAAAATAAGCCAGTTTCAAAGCGGCAAAGGGAAAAATTTAATTTTTTTGGATTTGGGCGAAACATATTCGGTTGGAACTCTATGTGCCACGTATAGGCCACGTGGTTTCGACCGAAACATTTTCGGCCAAATTTTTTTCACTCAAAACTATTTAGTTGGCCGAAAGTGTGACACAACTTTGTGCTTTTACTTGGTGTTATTGTGTGTTTGTGTTTTTATTGTTGTCTCTAATGCTCTCAATGATGCTTGAAGTGATTTGATACTTAACTATTTTTTTTTGGACTTAAAATTTTAATGATATACTGATTCACCCCCCTCTTAGTATATTTATGTTCAACATTAGAGTCATCATACTTCACCTAATAAATCACCCAACCTTCATAACCACACATTTATAGTTTAGAAAAATTATGAAGCAACAACAAGAACAACCCTCACAATACACTATCAGTTTGCTTGGAAATGAAGAACCCCAACACCCCAACATACAAGTGGGACCATTCAATCCTACTCATCCTCATGATCTAGTCTCCATTGAGGACAAGAGTCTCCCAACCCAAGATTTCTCCTAGCATTCAAGATTTCTTAGACAATCCCACTAATATGGATATAATAGACTACCTCATAGACATGAATAAAGATATGAACCTAGCCAATATTCTTATGTGTGATGCTAAATTTCCACCAAGTTTTGACACATCCCAATTCTCAAATAGTATGAGACCTACTACCCCTCAGGCTCCTCCTAAAAATCTATGGGGACCTGTACTTGAGTTTGGAAATGATGTAGCAATTTAGGTAATTACTTCTCTCATCTAGATTCCTAAAATAGGAATTGGATCAAAACTTAGTCCTATTCATGGATATTATCCTATGTCCTCTTCTCAGGTTCCTATTTTACTGCCACAAAACATCCAACCATCCATCCCCAAAATATTGATCCTGTAGTGTCATAAAATTACACCCTGTGGAAATTTCATACTTGCACATTTAGCCTACTGCATTTATGGCACCTTGTTGTATTAATGAAAAAAACCTACGAGTCAAAATTCCATGATTCCAACTTCATAGGGGACAATGATGAAGTTTCAGTAGTTCGGATACCTCATTTCTTGCAAATTTTTGAGTAGGATGATTGTGTGACATGCTAGCTTCCCCAAATTTTCTGAGTTTCAAATGAGGGAATCTCATATTCTTTTCCTATGACATACGCCATTGTGGTAGGAACATGAGTGTAATGAATCTTCCCACCCATGCAACCTCACAAAACTTCTCTTCTCACTCACTCTCTCATTTATTCTCACTCTCTCTCGTTCGATCTTGCTCTCTTGCTCTATTTTCTCTTCTACATCTTTTCTCTCTTGCTCTCTACAGTGAATCTTTCTTGGATTCTTGTCTCAACAACAAAAACCAAAGCTCTCTTTCAAGCAAGAACATCTCATCTATCAATCCAAGATGGGAGTCAAACTATTGGTAATGATCTTATCTATTTTGTCTCGTCTATTTGTCTTGTCTATTACATTCGTTAGAGGGGCTCTCCTCCACAATGAGGTTTGTTTCTATCACACGTCTATTAAATTTTATGTAATTTTGTCTATTTCTATCTATCTAGCTATCCATGGAGGTGGAAACACAAAAATGAGGGTTTGATTGAGGCAAGCACCAAAACAACCCCAACATTTTTCCCTATTCTTCTTGTGTGCAGATGTACAAACTCACAGAGTTGGGTATTGCAAATTTAAGGTTTTTATCCTCTAGTTTGATAGGGATGACAACGTGGGGCACATACATCCCTGTGACATGTTGTCGTCCATGGATGAGGATTTTCCCTTCTAAGGGTAGAATCTGTAAGTTTTAAGCTTTATATTTTTTGTAATCTTTATCTTGTAATTCTATATCAGTTTCTGTTAATTAGAATTTTTACCATTCTTGTTCCTAATAGCTTAATATTTCATTTAATAAATTTATTCCAATATTCTTCATTTTATACTTTTTTGCTTGAGCTTTGTACTTTGAGGTAACTGAGGGCTATTTGCTCCTTGTAGACTCTATTTGTCTTGATATGTGGGAGTAGCGAATCCTCTCCTTTACATTTTGGTGAACCCGACGCGAACCAAATCATGTCAAATCTTTTTTCTTCAAAACTTTAATTATTTTGACAATGCATTCTATAAACAAGATTTTGGTATGTTGGATGATTCCCTAGATGATTTCTTAGAGGTATCTCCTTCTATTCGAAGATCTCATGAACAAACTTCTTCATCAAAATCATCTTCTTCTTTGCAAGTTGAAGAGTCTGTGAATGTAGTTGTAGACTTTGCTGCCCCTCAAAGGTCTAAGAGACCCATCATTTACGTGACTTTGAGTAGCCCGTCTCGTAAAATAATTCACTCTATTTGTGGGGTTCTTATCACTAATGACATGCCAGACCTTTACACAAGATTCATGCAATCTAAGGCTTCCTCCTATTGAGTGGTAGCCCACACTTATAATACTAGAAGGAATCAAAAAAATATTAATCAACCCACATCTATACCACCTTCTCAACCAAGCCTTCCTCAAGCACCTAAACCTACAACTAAAGCACTTGACGAGCACGATCTTGTCAAGCAACTTCATGTTACTCTTGTCAAGATCTCACTATGGAATTTGCTTCAGACTACTCTGGTTTACCAAGGTATGCTTTAGGAAACCTTGAAAAATATTCTTTTGCCTTTTTTTTCTAAGCTGACAGATGTGAATGTGTTGACATCTCATATTTGTACGGATTCACCGAATATTACGATCTATCCACATGAACTCCCACCTCCGGAAGTACATAAGCAAGCAAATCCTCTAATGATAATTGTCAAAATTAATAACAATGGTATTAGGCATGCTCTCATTGATACTGATTCTATTCTCAATGTATTTAGCTTGACTTGTTACCTAAAATTAAAATTAATTCATCTTCTAGATTGCTACTTCTTTGTATATTCATGGATTCAATAACGTTGGTCAACAAGCCTTCGACACGATAATATTTCCTTTGATATTGGGACCCATTACTGTAACCACCCTATTTTATGTTGTGCCATGCCCTTTACCTTAAAAAATTCTCTTGGGAATACCATGGATTCATGATTTAGGAGCAATCACTTCTACCTTACACCATTCGATTAAATTTGTTGCTAGTAACAAAGTAGTTACAATGAAGGTTGACCCTAATGCTATACACCTTTATGAGATGGCAGTTGTTGGTTGAGCTTGAGATGCTTCTACTCTTAAATTTTTTATTCCTTTCCTATCTTCTAATGCATTGACATCTAATCCGCTAGTTTCTATCCCAAAGGCTACTCTTGAGATGGATGTCCCTAAGGAAGATCGACCTGAAGCAGGGAATCCTAAGTCTACCCCTTCTACTTCTTCTAAATTGAACACATGTCTTAGTGACGATTGGGGACCCTTGGACTTTATTGAATTCTTTATCAATGAGTATAAAGTGGATCCTATCCACCTAGATATTCTAACGATCTCATACACCTTTGTCAAGAAATATGATTGTCCTTTCACTAAGGAGGATGAACATGCTCTTGCGAAGGAGGATGATTACACCCCTATTGAGGAAGATAATCATGCTTCTATTAAGGAGTCTAGTGTTTGTATTCCTGCTAAGAAGGGTGATCATGTAAAGGAGTATGATACTCATAGTTGGGATCACACTCTTTATGTTGATCCTCCTCCTTCCCAAGAATTGCAAACACATGATTATGGCCATGGTTTTAATATCCTTCTTGAATATGGTTATGGAGGTAGCGGTTGCAGGTGGAATGAAAAAGGTATTAAAGTCTCCATTGAGTTTGATTTTTGTGGGTATAAAATTATACTTGGATACCGTCATATGAAGTCTAAGAGGAAATCATGGTTGGATGTCAACATGATTTCCATCAAACCTCCTCCTCTCAAATAAGTTCATCCTAGATTTATTGAAAACAAGGTAGACTCTAATGAAGTTCCTCTGGATGTTTTCTCTTTGGAGGAAGCACTAGAAGAATTCTTAGGTGCCTACTCTCACTTACCTTCTTATCACCCTAAACGACGATTCCCATATCGCTTGAATAAACAAGCATACTTTGGACAATCCATTATGAGTATTGATGAAAGGTCCCTTTATCTAATGTGGATGATAATATTCCTATATCTCATCTTGAATATTGTAGTACTCTCTTTAAGGGGGATAATTTTGATGTTTTCATGGATCCTAAGTCTTTTGAAAAAGTGATTAAGATTAGAAAATGTCTTTCTTCAAAAGAATCTAAACAACATTTTGATTTGTTACATTCTCATCCTGATATCTTCACTTAGTCATATGAGGACATGCCTAGTATTGATGAGTCCATGGTGGTTCGCAATATCGTTTTATGTCTTGGTGCTAATCTTGTTAAATAAAAGATCCGTAAGATAAATCCCAAGGTTGCCTTATTAGTCAAGACTGAGATAGAAAAGCTACTAAAAGCTAGTTTTATCCGTCCTATTGACTATTCACCTTGGATATCAAATGTAGTCGCCATCAGTAAGCTTGATGGTTGTATTTGTATTTGCATTTATTTTTGTGATCTCAATAAGGATTCTCTTAAGGATGATTTTTTGTTACCCAATATCAATATGATTGTGGAATCGATTGTAGGCCATGCCTTATTGTCCTTCATGGATGGCTTCTCGGGCTATAATCAAATTTATGTATTAACCTGGAAGATCAGTATAAGACAACCTTCACCACCCCTTGGGGTACCTCTTATTATGTAGTCATGTCGTTTGGATTAAAGAATACTGGAGCAACTTACCAACGGGAGATTACTTATCTTTCATGATTTCATTCACAAAATCTTAGAAGATTACATTGATGACATCTTGGCTAAGTCTATGACTCATCAAGATCACGTTGTAAATATTCATATTATCTTTGAAAGGATTCAGTGTCATAAAATGAGACTAAATCCTCTTAAGTGTGTCTTTGGCATAGATGTTGACAAGCTTTTAAGATTTATTGAATCTCTCATCATGGAATTGGAGTCGACACAAATAAAATTGATGCAATATTTAACATGCCACCACCTAAAATCATCTCTCAACTACATAGTTTGCAAGGGAAGACTTGTGCAATTCATAGATTTGTATCTTAGTTGGTTGATCGTACCCTTTCATTCATGCATTTGTTTAAGAAAGACGTTCACTTCAGATGGGATGATGAGTGCGAAAAAGCTTTCAAGTCAATCAAAAATTATTTGGTCAATCCTCCCATCTTGATTTCGGCTATGCAGGATAGACCCTTTTTACTTTATATCTCCACATCACCTCATGCCTTAGCAGCTTTATTAGCTCAACATGATGATGATGGAAAAGAAAGGGTGGTCTACTACATTAGACATAAACTGATTGATTATGAAACTCGATATTCTGCCATGGAGAAATGATGTCTCACTCTCACTTTTGTAATGCAAAAGTTATGACATTATCTTCTTCATGCTGAAACCCATGTAATTGTAAAATGTGATCTTCTTAAACATTTATTTACTAGAATCGATCTTTCTGGAAGGTTGGAAAAATGGGTAATATTACTCTCTGAGTTTGATATCAAATTTGTAACTTAGAAAGCAATTAAAGTTCAATTTGTCGCTAATAAATTGGTGGAAGCTCTCTCATCTCACTCCTTCCCTAATCTAGATTTATTTTCGGATGAAAATCTCTTCACGTTAGACCATGAACCTATATGGGAGATGTATTTCGATGGATCAAAATGTCAAACTGGCTTTAGGGCAGGTGTAGTTTTAATATCTCCTGAAGGTAAGCTAGTTCCTCTATCATTTTGATTAGAATTTCATTACACTAATAACATCACCAAGCACAAAGACCTTATTGCTGACTTGTGTATCGTAATTGCATTGAACATTAAATATCTTCACATTCATGTTGATTATGAACTTATTGTAAATCAATTCATGAGAACATATCAGGCTAAGTAGAGTAATCTATCTCAATAATTGGATTTGTCTTTATCCTTGCTTGATAATTTTTCTTCTTTCATGATATACAATGTCCCTAGGAGAGAAAATCACCACATGGATGCAATGATGAGCACAACCCCCCTTGTATCTTTAAATGATGGTGTAGAAGAGTACCACTTTTTGGTTCATATTATCTGCTCTCTTTCTATCTTAGATCGACCTGAACACGATGGTCTAGTGTGTGCTCACATAGAATCAAGGGAATGGTATTCTCACATTTATAATTATCTAAAGACTAGAAATTTTCCCAACGATGTGACTAAAAACACTCACACTCGGATACAATTTTTTTTAGTTTGATAAATTATACTATATGATGTTCTCTATAAAAAATCCTATAATGGTTTTCTTCTTCAGTGTCTCACTAAGGCTAGAACACCCCTTGCCCTCCAAAAATCTCATTCGGGCTCTAGGGGTGGACATTGTGGTGGTAAATACTTGGTACATAAACTGATTGATATGGGATAATTTTGGAAACTAATGGAGTAGGAATCCTTTGCATTTGTCAAGAAGTGTCCTCAATGTCAACAACACATCAATCTCATTCGAGTTCCTGAACAAGAACTTCAAATTTATTAGACCTCTCCTTGGCCACTTGCAAAATGGGGGTTGGATATTATCGATAAAATATCACCTCCTTCTTCTAAGGGACATACCTTCATCATTACTACTACTAATTACTTTACAAAGTGGATCAAAGCTATTCCACTTTGATCCACTAACGCTATAGCAATTTGTAGCTTTCTTCTAAACAATATAATTGCTCACTTTGGATTGCCTTTTACCCTTGTTTCTGATAATGGTACTTCATTTAAGAACAAAAAGGTGAAGCAATTCCTGGAAAAATTTCATATTTAGCATTGATTTTCTACATCGTATTATCCTCAGTTTAATGGCCAAGCTGAAGCATCTAATAAAACTCTTGAGTTAAATCTTCTAAAAACAATAAATAAACATAGTAAAGACTGTCATACTCAATTGACGTATGCCTTGTGGGCCTATTGTACAAGCATTTGTATGGCTATGGGTACAACCTCGTACAACCTTGTGTATGGTGTTGAGGCTATCATGCCTTTAGAGTTGGAAATTTTGTCTTTACGAGTTTCCCTTAAAGGGTTAATTGATGATGACACTTACCATGTTGAACATTTAAACCAACTTGAGTTGTTTGATGAGCATCAATTGCAATCCCTCCAACATCTCCAAGCTTATCAATGATCCATTTCTAAACATTACAATCAAGGTGTTATTTCTTGAACTTTCGAGGTAGGTGATCTTGTTCTCTATGAGAATTAGGGGAATATAAACGCGCCACTTGATCAGAAGGGGAATTTCAACCCTAATTAGTTAGGTCCTTACATAATCACCTCTATGTATGGTTTTGGTGCATATGGACTATCATCTATGGATGGTATGCCTCTAAAAGAACCGGTCAATGCAATGCATCTTCATTGATACTATGCATAGGGTCTATGTGGTATGCTCATAACACTTGTCCCTCCTCAAGGATTGTAGTTTGTTATGCTATTACATTTCTTCATTAACACATTATCTTCTTAGTTTGTGTTATGATGTGAACATGTGTATGTAATTAATTTCTTTAATTAGGAATTATATATACATGTGTTTTATTATATTGTGTATTCGTGCATTGTATTCGATTAAATCTTTTGGTTAGGAAATTAGATCATCATTGTGCTTAATTAAGCATACATCCAATGCGTGTATTAAATCATGATAGCATATAATCTAATCATACATCCATAAACATATATCCATCATATAATCATACGTGAAACCAAAATACACATAAGAAAACCATGATACCGTTCAAAAATATCATGAACATGTATCACACCACAGTGTCAAAATGTGGTGTTTGTATATCTGTATAACCTAAATTATGAATTTGAAAACTTTAATCTCAAGTGTCATTTTTATAAATTCGTACTTGGCCCATGTGATTCACACAATTTTGAATCTTACCCAAGGTGGGAGATGGAAGAATATAAGGATCAAGAAAAACATGTGGAAGTCAACACATGTGATAACATACATGATTTAGGTTATGTGCCCACTTTTAGTGAAAAAAGCACCATTTGTACCTTTTTCATTGCTTAAGGAATAACTAGGTCAAAGTGAGTCCAAAAAGAAGAGGAAAAGTAGAAGGCATGCAATTTTCACTATTATAAATATTTATTTGATTATTTAAGACACACACAATAAAATGACAAAATAAATAAAATGCCTTGACATTAGGTAACACCTATTTTACTTTCACCTATAGAATATGATTAATATGACATACTTAAATTCACTTTCAACTTTAGAAAGACAAGGATCATGTTATACTCAATTATGATATTATATTTTTATATTTAATAATATTTTTATCAAATTTAATGTTATGTTATAGCTCTATTTGCAAGCAAAAAAAATGACATTCCAAGTGGAGTAGTTTCATCCCCTTATTGGCCATTTGAACAATTCTTCTTGTGCAATTGGTTATATTCACCTAGATTAGTGATGGTACAACTAACTTAGTTGAGGAAGAGGCCATGGAGACATTGGTACTATTGGCACTTGTCACATAGTTGCTTGACCTTCTCTCCTCTACATTCTAGGATTTCATTTCATAATAGTGTTATTTGATCTTTTCTATGAGGTAGGCTTAGTGATAATGGAAAATGAGCAATTGTGCTATAAGATAGGTTGATGCATTTGTTCCCTTGTTATTTCATCATTGATGTCCCAACAATAACAACCTTTAGGGAGAAGAGAGAAAAAATAAGATGAGTGGAGAAGGCATGAGAGTTTATATTTGAGTTTGTAGCATCCAATTGTTGCTGGACAATAGAGGGAAAGTGAAACAAGTTTGATGATCCTATGCCTCCCTTTATGGGTTACTTGGCACTAACAACTAGATGTTATTTTGGAATGCTTATAATTTTATAGTTGTATATGCTTGGTGGCACTTTGTGTATAATTTTTTGATGTATTTTTGTACTTCTAACCTTGCATATATATTTCTAAAATTCTATACTCTTTGTGAATTATGGTCTTATAAATTGGTGCAAAAAAAATGCTTATGACAATTTTTTGAGGTGAAGGTGGTCCAATAAAAAATTAAAACCTGTAAAATGTATAATTTAGAATATTCACCTCAAGTAATAAGAGAAACTATTGTATAGGATTTGAAAGTTCATGTGTAGGTGAAGAATAGGGAGGGGATTAAAGATAATCAACCATTATTTAATTATAAATTTGTCATATAGTTGTATATTTTATCTTTCTTATTTTTTATTTACTAGAATTGTTATCACGAGGATTGCACCCTAACCAAGTGTAAAACTCATCTATCCTGTGAAACATTGGATCATCTTCAAGCTATGGGTCACTTATGGTGAATATGAACCTCCAAAGAGGGTTGGTTCCCTTAATCGACCTCCTAAAAACTATTATCTTGATTAGGAAAAGGGATAGAAGAACTAAAATGAAAAGATTACTAACCCTTGGAGGTGATGCACCAAAAAATACAAGACTTATACTTGCTGGTCCAACTCACTTCTCTCAAAAAATCAACTTTACCCTATGCACAACTCAGTTTTCACAAACTCACAAAACAATCTTTCATAAAAATGTTATATTTCAGGTTCTCGAAGGAAAACTAAAAATTTTCACAACTAAAACTATTGAAAGAAATAACACAACCTATGATTTGTATAACTTTTGCTTATTCTAGTATAAAATGTTTTATAATGAGACATAATTTAAGGATTTTGCATTCATAATCACAAAAAGTAGATCAAACCATATACACAATCACTCAAGACATGAATCTAGAGAAGGAAAATATGTTGCTTTTGTTGAAATAGTAGAAGCTTCTACTGATACAAATATGAAAATGCTATTTGAGAATACATAAATTCTGCTCTATATCTCTCAAAAGGACTTAAAATCTCTTCTCTTTTGTATAAGGAAAAAAAGAGGAATGAAAGAACTAACTCTAAAAGAGTTGAAAGTCTAGCTTTATAGAAAAACTCCTCAGATTACTGAATCTGAACCTCGTGGAAGATGTTGAGCTTGCATGAATGTGGAACAGGATGTGAAATGGAAGCAAAATCATGCAAACTTTGGTGATGAGAGTTGACTTGAACTATTGACTTGTTGACCTTTGCATGCTCCTTAAAGTGTGGTCCAACTAAACTTGAACTAATCCTCTAAAAAAAACATGAAATTGATTGGAGTTGATGTCTTCAATCAATTTTCATGAGGTATTCAATTTTCTAGGCATACAAGGCAAAAAAGCCTCTATTTTAAGACTCCTAATTGCCTCAAAATGCATGATTTTAGCTTCAAACTCCTCTCAACTCCAATTGTATCCATGTAGGATTCTCAAAAAGGCTTAAACTACTTATAAGTGCACCAAAATTGAGTGTTTAACTCCCCTCAGCTTGATAAAGATCATGTATTATGATGTGTCATTTAGAGTTGGTTGTGGATAAGTAGGTGTTCAAGGTGGCATAGGAGAAACTTCATATTTATTAAAATGATGGATGATTTTCTACTTTTCCTTAAAAACATCACCTAGGTTCACTTGACCTGTAGTTGTCCTCATCTTTTCACATGAGATGATTATGACAAGATAAAATTTTAATAAAAAACCTTTGTATTTTATCAATTGTCATGCTCAAAACTCATAGTGACTGTCACTTCTTAGGACTATCAGTTTCATCTTGCTTAGACTGTCACAGTTGCTTTGTGATTTGTTTTGAAGATCTTTATGCATGCTTTTTCATAAACTTTGCACCCCCTTTCTCTACAATACAATCATGAATTATGAATTATGACCCTTTCATATTGACAACTAGGTCATATGGGAACCAAATTTTCTCTCTATTCACTTGACAACATTATCTTTATTTGCCAATCCTTATAGCTCTGACTATCTTTGTCCTTGACTGTCATGCATTATTCCTTTCCTTATTACTTGTCTATTTTATCTTAAAGACTGCCTTCTTTGAATTTCATAATCACTGCCATTGTTTGCACAGTCCTTAGGTTATATGATTGTCCTAGCTTTACACTTAATGCCCATGATGACAATCATCAATCACATAGTCCTAGATTTCATTATCAAGAACACTGCCTTTGAAACTTGTCATTTATTGCCTTGACTTCACAAGGTCATGCATCATTGTCATCAAATTCTAACCTCCATCCTTCTTTTCCCTCTATCCCTCCTTTGCAAGGTGGCTATCTTACTTGTTGGTATGACTGTTATTTGCTAATGTTTGCTTGATGTGAATTGTCCTCACATTGATTTAAAAATGTATTCATTAACTCTAACCTCTTTATCTTTTTAACAAGGACTTTCCTATGTATTATACCTTAGACTACGCCTTTTAAAATCTTGGCACTATGTTTTCTTTGTCCTATGCAACTATGGACACTGTCACTTTGGTCTTGAAAGCTTAGGGTTTTAAATGAAACCCTCTATGTATACCCTATAAACATGACTATCCCTAACTATATTTCCTTCATATGACAGTAGTTGATTACCATTTGGCTTCATATGACAATCTTTTATATGACTTGAATTCCTTTTCTGTCCATTAATGGGTGACTGCAACCTTTTGTCTTGTATTTATTTTATTTTATTGAAATTCGCTTTATTTCCAAAGGATTCCTTGGAGAGCCATTGAAACCTGAATGCTTGGGATTGTCATCTTCCATTCTTTGTCGTATTGATCCTCTCCTTTACAAACTCCGCCATGATAGTTAATGATTTCCTTTGAATGCTTGAACTCTGACATAACAATAAATGACTGCCCACCTTCACAACTTGCTACTGTCCTCCTTTGTGATGGAAAATCATTCTTTTGGGATTGTCCTATATGTCTCAAACCTACCATCTCCCTTTTTTTATTAGCTTTCATAGTGTAGACTGAGGATTGTCAGTGTGTGTTGATTACACTTGATCCATGATGAATTAAAGCATAATTTAGCCACTAAACCTCAATCTCAAACAAGATCATTCACATTGAAAGTTAAACTAAGCATTTATTGAAACTGAAAATTACAAACTACAAAAACAATTAAATTCCTATTCTAACCCATTTGAAACTTATCCTATTTTGGAATTGGTGTCGTGTTGATGTGGAACAAGGACCCTTTCCCAATCCCGTGATTAGTGAGCCCGTTTCAATTGATTCTATTGAATAGAATCGATGAAACCATTGTGATAAATTGATGAAAACATGATTTATGCTAAGTTGAACATGATGCAAGCTAAATTAACATGATTTTATGGTAAAAATGATCTAAATATGCAATTGCTAAGCTAATTCCAAGCTAAAAAATGGAAACCCTAGTTTAAAAAAAAGCTAAGATGGATGCATGGAATCCATTAATGGAAGCTTGAAGCTATTATGCAACTAAAAATAAACTAAAATTAGCTAAAAAGTGAGTAAATTGAGAGTGTGAATGCAAGTGGATTCAATATCATAATTTGCAATTGAAAGATGGATCCATTTGTCTTTAAATAGTGTTCTATTTATAGGAGAGCAAATGAGAAATGAAGGGTTGAGATTGAAAAAAGCTAATCAACGGTCTAGGATGGAGGAAATAGAAGGCATGGATCATGGATTCTCCTCAATAGGTGAGAATGCAAGATGAGAATTAATCAAGGGCTCACACTTGTTCCCAACAAACACACTTTTGACCTACACACACAGGTCACAAGGTGACTTGCTCAAGAGGTCACAAGTTTAACTTGTTCAAGAAGCCAAGTAAGATGACTAGAGGAGAGAGAATATTCTCATGGGTGAGGATAAATATATTTTGCAAATTAAAAGAAAGTTTTAATTGTGCAAAAAAAAGGATTAGGAATATTCCCCTATGTGATGTGAAATATTGGATCAATTTAAATAAAAATCAAACACATTAATAAGACATTAAATCAAAAAGCTGAAAAGGAAACAAAATGTGCAAACCGTCACAACAACATCCCGAAACCGTCTTATCTTCCTCTAACTTCAGTGTTTTGTTGGTTTCCAGATAGCTCTCAGATCAGCAGATCAAGCTCAACAAAAGGACAGATAAAGAACGAGATTCTAAAATGCACACTATGCTGAAAATGCAAAAACTATGCTAAGATGCTAGGATGAGAATATGGCTATGATATTGAAACTGGTATGAATGCAATGCTGATTTGCATATTCATAGTGTATGCGTGCGTAAGTGAGGATACGAAGTGTAACCAAAGCTTGGATTTGCGCCAGAATTTATAGAGTTTTCGAATGGATTTGATTGGCTAAATCAATCGACGGTCCGTATTAAGCTTGTTTCGAACGGACGGCGGGATATCTTCGAAAGTGGAAGAGAAGGATGGAAGGTTTCCCTTTTCTTCAATTTTTGTCATTGAGTTTCGAAGGGAAACTTCCATTTCGAAGGATGAGATGCGAATTTGGAAGGGCGAGTTAACATGAGTTAGAAATTAAATAAATATATTTATTTAATTTGGGAAGTGGAGATGAAAATGGCAACCCACATAATTAAATAACTCATATTTAATTATGTTTAAAAATGAAATTAGGGTGAGGTGGAAAATATTAAATAAAATATTTAATATTTTAATTCGATTATGGGATGAAGAATATTTCATTATTCGAATATTCAAAATATTCGAACTTTAGAACCAAATGATAATTAAATATAAATAAATTATAAAAAATTATTTAATTTAATCAAGCGAAAGATAAAAGGTGAGATGAAGAAGATACTCCATTGTTTAAATATTCAAAATATTTAAACTTTAGAATAGAATGATAATTAAATATAAATAAATTATAAAAATTTATTTAATTTAATTAAGCGAAAGGCGGAAATGTTAATAATTAAAATGAAATTATTACGGTAGAAGAATTTAGAAAATGAACAATATAAATAAATAATTAAATTTATTTATATGTAGATGACATTAGAGGAATTAATTAAATAAATCATATTTAATTAATTAACAAGCTTAATCATGACCATTTTTAGATGTATACATTTTGCCCCTCTTTGAAGTGATGTGTAAAACACATTGCTTCAAAGAAAAATAAGATTTTGCCCCTGATGTGCTTTCGATATTTCTGCTGATGATGCCCCATCAGGAGGTAAATTACGAATGAGAGAGAGAGTGATTTAACTCACGATAAATGGTGAAAAAGAATGTCCATTTTGAAAATAAAGTCAAATTTTACCCATGTTTGACCTTTAAAAGGTAAAAAGGTTGAAAAAGACAAGTCATTTGCACTTTTGACTTTGGTGAAAACTGTAGCTGTGAGAGTGACATCGCGACATGGAGATTCCCTATCATCGCCATCGATTCGAGAGATCACGCAGATATCAGAGGCCAGCTGCTTACGGACCACCGGTGAGTTGATCTATCCTCTTGTGCATTCGAATTTTTCCGTTTGAATCAAAATTTTCATGTTTTTTGGCAGATTTAGATTTTAAAATTACGTTTGCGCGCATATAGAAAAGTTTAGGTGCTTTCGAAAAAAACAGGCGTGCTTAGGGTAGAAACAAACGCGCATAGAGCAGAAGTTTGAGATTGCTAGGATAAAACCAATTTAGCGCATATCGTAAAAACTAGCGCGCATATAGGATAGGTTTGAAAATTTTAGGGGTAGAGCATTTTTAGGCTAAACAGGCGCGCATAGAGCAAAAACGCGCATCCAACAAAAATAGTGGCGCATAGGATGAGTGAAGTGGCGCATACAGGAAAATGTGCATTGGGGGTCTGTTTAAGCACATAGGGTGAAAACAACGACACATATGGGAAAACGCGCATCCCGTAAAAAGAATGACACATATGGTAAAATAGGCAGAATGAATGTTTTGATAAAAATGATGATTTGTATTGCTTCCTTAGTCAATAGATAGGTAAATTGTTGTGTCATCATGCTAATATCGATAGAAATGATAGAAAAATCGAATGATTGATTGATAACTTTGCTTCCTAGGATAGAAAAACAAAGAGTAAATTGAACTGATAACTTTGCTTCTTAGAGTAGAAAACAAAGAGTAAATGATTGATATGACTGCTAATAAATGTGCTTTCTGCGATAGAAAACAAATAGTAATTGATTGTAGGACAGATTTGATATGATATCCAGCTAGATAGAGTTGATTTGATTTTGATTGATAGGACGGATTGTGTGATATGAGTAGTTGATTTGATGCATTGATATGAGTCATTAATATGGGTCTGATATAGTTCACATGATATGAATCACTGATAGATACGAGTCTAATTGATGTTGTTTAAATGATTGATATGATTGGTATGATTGATATGAATCTGATGAAATATGCTTGTGATGAAAATATGAGGTTTTCAAAAATCTCCAGATTAGAGAGCGACATTCAGTAGGATGGGATAGGATCCCTGAGTTGACACCTGCTGACATAGTGTTGATTGATACCTGTGGTCTGAGATCCTTGTTGGCGATGCCGCCCATTAGGGTCAATAGAGGATTGTTGACGGCACTTGCAGAGCGATGGCACTCAGAGCACAACACCTTTCACATGCTGACCGGTGAGGTGATAGTGACTCTTAAGGACATGTACATGATATTAGGTATCCCTGTGGTTGGAGACCTTGTGTATTATGATCACAAGGAGCTGGGGGCACAAATGTGTTGAGGAGAGTATATGGAGATGCACATATAGCCAGGTACTGGGTACCATGGGCTAATTTTCGAGGATATCCAGCCTTGCCAGCAGTTTTGGGTGCTTTCATTGGAGGTCTCCTTTGTCTGGATCACCGGGCAAAGGGATTGTTAGTGGGTTGGGGCAGGATTCTAGAGCAAATGATGCTACAGCCGTGGCGATATGCGTGGGGGAGCTGCATGTTAGCTCATCTTTATCACGATTTGCACTAGGTGGTGTACAGAGGGTCCTCCAGTTTGTCATACAGGGTGACATTATTACAGATCTGGGCATGGGAGCATTTTGCTGTGACGAGACCGTCGTGCCCCAGAGTTAGGCCACCAGGTAGGCCATATATCTATATGTATGCTATGTTCCTTACCTAGCCCAAGCTGGGCAAGGTAGATTACTGGAGGCGTCTTTTGGATGATATAGATACAATCATATGGTGACCATATCTGGATTGCGAGCCATGGGCTATCGATGACATAGAGATGCCGTACATATGTATTTCACAGTTCCTGATAGGGAGGACTCCCTTCATTTTGGAGAGATTTTTGGCATTGCGGGTGCAGAGGCAGTTCAGATTTATGCAGGGGATGCCGTAGGGGGTTGCACATTATGCCCGGAGCAGAGATGAGGCCGGATGGGGGCCATGTATTTCGTATTAGGCCGCATATACAGAGTTCATGGCATTAGCTCCTGAGGATTGGGATCACAGGCGAGATATTATTGATGTTGGGATGTCGGATGAGTACTCTGCATATTTCCACATGCATCCCTTTCCTCGGTTCACCAGTCTGGATGAGCCAGCACCGATTTTGGTAGTACCGCAGCCAGGGGTAGTGGGACAGGAGGATGTAGCTGGTGGTGCGCAGGGAGCGGTTGGAGGAGAGGAGGTGGAGAGCGGAGATGAGGGGAGCTCAAATGATGATGATGATGGTGGAGATGACGGTGGAGAGGGGGGACATGTGCTGAGGAGATCAGGACTGGATATTCTGAGGGGTGTTCAGATTATGCGACGACCGAGGACAGGGATAGGATGACGGATAGTGATCCAGATGGCATCCTCCTCACAACAGGGACAAATTGCCACACTTCAGGCCCAGGTGCAGACATTACAGGGGCAGCAGGGTCAGCTATAGAGTCAGCTGGTGCAGACACAGGGGTTCATTGTGCAGCTACAGACACAGCTAGCACAGGCACAGGCACAGGCACAGGCACAGGCACCTGCCCCAGACCCACGGTTAGCCCAGGTGATCACAGAGAGGGATGCATTTAGACGGAGGGCCATAGAGGCTGAGGGCGTTGCACAGAGACTGATAGGCACTGTAGAGAGTGCGTCACTGCAGGATGCCATTGCTGAGGGTATGGAGATGGCGAGGGAGGCTGAGTATTACAGGGTCAGATATGAGGAGCTGTGTCCTCCAGAGCGCAGAGAGCCATACCCACGATCCCATAGCAGGACGAGGAGCAGATCACAGACACATACCCAAAGCAGGGGAGTGACGGGGCCTTGACAGGACCCAGATGCAGGCACCGGTGGCAGACCACCTCCTTCTAGACCAGCACCATCAGGAGCATCTACCAGCTAGACCTTATGATGTATATTATTTTTGGAGCATGTATATGCCATTTCTGATGTATTAGACATTTTAGTTTCTTTGGACATTTGGACATTTATATCATTTTTGATGAGCGATGATATGCAGCGGCGATGATTATTTTGATGTTGATCTGATGTGGATTTATGATGTGATGATGTGATGTGCATTTATTTCTATGTGTTTATGGATTTTGGTATGCATTTGAATGATCAGATGACTAACATGATATGCAGGATGATTTGATTATGATGTTTTATTATGATGATGATGATTTGATAATGTGTACTAATGATGTCATGCAAATGAATGATTTATGAGGTGTATATGGAATGTTTATTTTTTGTGTATTTTTCAATACAGATAAAAGATGAAAAATGAATGTTGTGTTCATGATATGCATTATGATATGATGTAATGTAAAATGACATGAGTAGATAAAATATTATGAGATGAGTGACAAGAATAATGATGTGAAATTGAGATGAATACATAGTGATGTATGATAAAATGATATGTGATGAAATATAATGATTTGTAATTAGAATGAATGGATAAATGAAATGATAAATGAGATTATAATGGAATGAAATGATAAAATGATAAATGAAATGGTATGGAATGGAATGTTAAATTATAATGTAATTAGAATGAATGGAATGTTAAATGATATGATATGAAATGTTAAATGGATAGATGATAATGAGATGAAATTGTTAAATGATATGATATGAAATGCTAAATGAATAGGTGATAATGAAATGAAATTGTTAAATGATATGATATGAAATGTTAAATGAATAGGTGATAATGAAATGAAATTGTTAAATGATATGATATGAAATGTTAAATGAATATGTGATAATGAAATGAAATTGTTAAATGATATGATAATAATAACATGAGATGATATGAAATGAATGATAATGATAGTGATGATATGTTTTGATAACGATAATGGAATGAATGATAATGATGTAATGAATAATGAGTGAAATGAGGTGATAATGAGATGGTAATGACATGAATGCAATGATAAAATATGAGATGAATGATGATGCAATAAATGGTAATGATAATGAAATAATGAAAAGATGACAATATAATAATAATGAATGGAGGGAATGAATGATAAATGAATGAAATGAAATGACTATAATATAATGATAATGAATGAAATGATAATGGGAATGAATGATAAATGAATGAAATGATTATAAAATGGTAATGAAGCGTATATGAAACTAATATGCGATGATTCAAATGATAATGATAATGCAAAATGAAATGAATGAAATAACTATAATGGTAATGTGATGTTAAGATGATAATAATGAAATGATGGAATGATAATATTAAATGATAATGATATCAAGCGAAATTGTTAAATGATAATGATAATGAAGTAATAATGAATGGCTAATGAGATGAAATGGAAATGATAAAACAATATGGAATGAAAATGATATGGATATGAATGGAATGAGGACAAATATGAAATGATAAAGAAAAATGAAATGCAAATGGAATGTTGATGAAATGGAAAATGCAACTAATATGAAATGATGAAATGATAATGGAAATGCAACAATGAAAATGAATGGAATAGTGAGATGATAATGATGAAATGATAATGACACAAATGTTCGCATTTTCCTCCACAAATAGTCCAAAAAAATGACAGCGATTGACCTTTCAAAAACTCTCAACGCAAATCCAATATGCAGTTATGTACAATGACCGAAAATGAGATGCAAGTAAATGAAACCGACCTCTTTGTTGAGCCTTTTAGTGGAGCCTGCTTAAATCATCATAGAGCGTTTGAAAATGTTGGAATTGTGTACAAGCATCAGAGGGGAAATTAGCACCAATGATGACCTGAGTACAACTTTCATGATTTTTGATATAGCAAGTGAACACAAGCATTTAAGTATAATTGAACCGAGATGACCTGAGCATTGCTTGCATGAACAAACAAAGACTAACCATCCTCTGATGCAAATTTGGAACTGTCATCAATGATAATTTTTGAAAAATCATGTCTCGCGACATATTTGCAACAGATAAATGATTAACCTCAATACAACAGACAAAGAAAAATCATCCTCTTTCCTTGCCACTCTAGTTCAGTACATCATCGAGTGTGCTCCAGAGAAATGATATCAAAAAATAAACAACCATTTTTTTTCAAAAATGAAATACTGTGATTCCAAACATTATTCAGATTAGAGATCATCCAGATATGAGTCATGATAAGGTACGCAACTGAAAGCTACTGTGATATGGATCAATGATTAGATGTTTGATTTGGTTGTTTTGTTTGCGTGATTGGTTTCGATGTCATTGTCCTACTGTTTTGGTAAAATCTGAAAGTTGATTGCCCCCAGTATGCACGTGTTTGCCCTTGATATCAACATAACTTGCTGAAAATGAATATGTACAATAATTAATCCATGATAAGACATTATTGCTCAAGGCAAATGATGATAGCATGGTGCTAGTGTGACCCTAAGATGGTGGAAAAGATGCATGAAAATGAAGGCTAAAAAGTTAAGTGCAGAACATGAACTAATAGATGGAGAGCCCCAAATAGCGTCTGTTTGCCAGATTTTCACTATTTATTTTTATTGCATTTTTCTTGTCAACAGACTGCCTGTTTGCCAGGTTTTCACCCTATAACTTCATTTTTTCAGGACTTTTTCTGCTGTTTTGGATTTCTTCAGGACTTTTTCTGATTTTTTTGTTTTTCTTCAGGACTTTTTCTACTGTTTTGGATTTCTTCAGGACTTTTTCTGATTTTTTTTGTTTTTCTTCAGGACTTTTTCTGATTTTTTTGTATTTCTTCAAGACTTTTTTTTATTTTTTGGATTTTCCAGACTTTTTCTAAATTTCGGGATTTTTCCAGACTTTTTGATTTTTTTGTATTTCTTCAGGTCTTTTTTTGATGATGATAACCGCCTTAGACATAATACTTTTTTAGATGCATGCTGTTGATAGGTTCGTCAAATAGGTCCCCTTCTAGCATTGATAGCTTGTATGCTCCTGAACCATAAACTGTGATAACCACATAAGGACCTAGCCAATTTGGTTTGAACTTTCCTTTCTCTGCCTTATCATCGCGATAGATTCTCTTCTAACAAGATCACCACCTAAAAAGCGTAATGCGGGTTTTTACTTCTTTGGTTGGTAATGTAGGACATCATTTGTTGGATATGCTTTTTAGGATGATCAGCTACTTCTTGTCTCTTCATCTAGGTAGTTCCAAGCCAGAGCCTGGGAGACTCTCAGGATTCATTATCCGTTGCCTTTCAATGATACCAAAGCTGCACTCACCGTTCATGCATGAATACGTTGTTCTCAAGAAAAGCGGATGTCGTTCCCAGAGGGCCCATAGAGCAGGATTGAGTTGAACATGCCAATCCTTCCGTGAAGCATTCACAGTCTTCTTCAAGATTTTCAATATCATTTTATTTGAGGCCTCTGCTTGGCCATTCCCTTGTGGATAGTACGGTGTTGAATATCTATGTTGAATGTGAAATCTCTCACAAAGTTCATCAACATCCTAATTTTTGAACAGGTGTCCATTATCCGTAATAATGGAGTTGGGAATGCCATACCGACAAATAATATAATTGAGTATGAATGATGATATTTGTTTTCCGTAACTTTAAAAGAGGGACTGCCTCTAATCCACTTGGTACTATTCGCGAGGCCGGGATGATGAACTTTCTATGCCCATTTTGGATGGCTAGGCTGATGACCTTGCCCATCAGATTCAACCCTGTATCGAGAAAATGGCCAGTTAGTGTTCTTGTTGAAGTTCTTGTGTGAGCATGAATGATCTCATGAATCGAAGATTTTGAAATACCACAAGTGAATGATTCCCTCTCCATTGTAGGCTAGTAGTAACCCATTCTAATCAATTTCTTAGATAAGGTTAGTCCACTTGAATGAGTACCACAGATACCACCATGAACTTCTTGTAAAGCTTTGTCAGATTCCTCGCATTCAAGACATCAGAGTAAAGTACCATCAAGACCACAACGATAAAGGGTATCAGCGATAAGAGTGTAGTGAGCGGATTGGCGGATAAAATTGCGTTTTTGGTTACGAGATAAATCGGGTGGTAAGATGTCATCTTTGAGATAGGCATAAATTTTTTCGTACCAAGGCGAATTGGATCCTACCAAATGACAAATGATTTGGATTTCAGGTGTATCATATGCAGGTGTAAATGATTATTCCACCAGAAATTCATAACAATTTTGAGTTTCTGGGAGTTGTAAAAATGATGCAATCGTAGCCATGGCGTTAGCTGCTTTATTACCAAGCCTTGGAATTTGTGTAAATTTTATGTCCACAAAATATTTCTTGAAATTATCAACCATCTTTTTATATGGTAATAGTTTCTCATCTTTGGTTTGATAGTCATCATTGATCTGATAGATGACTAGCTGTGAGTCACCATACACCTGTAATTCTGTTATTCTCCATTCCAGTGCTATTTTGAGTCTAGTGATCAATGCTTCATATTCGACTATGTTGTTGGTGCATGGAAACATCAGCCTATATGATCGAGGAATGGTGTGTCCTTGAGGGGTGACAAAAAGTATACTTGCCCCCGATCCATGTTGAGTGAAAGAACCATCAAAATATAGAGACCATGTTTGTTTTGATTCTGCAGTGAAGACATCAGCATCTGGAAATTCAATGTGCAGGGGATGATTTGCTTGTAATGGTGCTTTAGCTAATTGATCGGCGATAACTTGTCCTTTGATTGCCTTGCGATCCACATAATGTATATCAAACTCACTCAGAATCATTACCCACTTTGCTAACCTTCTTGTCAATGAAGCTTTGCTTAACAAATACTTGAGTGGATCAATCTTTGAAACCAGATTGATTGTATGGGTTAGCATGTAATGCCGAAACTTCTGTGAAGCAAAAACTACTGCCAGGCAAGCCTTTTCAATAGAAGTGTAGTTGAGCTCATGACTTGTTAGTGTTATACTAATGTAGTAGATTGCACGTTCCTTTCCTGTAGAGTCTTCTTGTGCTAACAGTGCCCCCATAGATGTCTTTGTTGCGGCAATATATAAGATGAGTGGTTTGTCTGGATTTGGTGGTATGAGAACTGGTGGAGTCATCAGATACTGTTTGATTTGTTGAAATGCTAATTCACATTTGTCATCCCATTTGAAAGGAACATTCTTGTGCAATAGATGTGTGAAAGGTAAACTTTTATCGGCCAATTGTGCAATGAACCTCCGTATAGATTGAAGTCGTCCTTGCAGTGATCTCAACTGACCGATGTTCTTTGGTGGAGGCATTTCCATAATTTCTTGTACTTTTTCAGGATCTACTTCAATTCCTTTTTTGGAAACAATGTACCCCAAGAGTTTTCTAGATTTGACCCCAAAAACACATTTCTTAGGGTTGAGGTGAACTTTGAATTTCTCTAGTCTTGCAAATATTTTGGATAATATTTCAAGATGTCCTTCTCTGGTGTATGATTTGGCCAATATGTCATCCACATAATCTTCCATGAAGACATGCATCATGTCATGAAAGATTGTAGTCATGGCTCTTTGGTAGGTAGCCCCAACATTCTTTAGACCAAAAGGCATGACGTTCCAACAATAAGTTCCCCATGGACATGTGAAAGCTGTTTTCTCCTAGTCTTCAGGTGCAATCTTGATTTGGTTATATCTAGAAAAACCATCCATTAATGAATACATGGCATGGCCAGCTGTCAGATCAACTATAGTGTCGATGTTTGGCAATGGGAAGTCATCCTTAGGACATGCTTTATTGAGATCTCTGAAATCCGTGCATATTCTCATAGTTTTATCTGGTTTGGATACAGGCACAATGTTGGAGATCCATTCTACATAGTCGATTGGTCTGATGAAGCCCACATCAAGAAGTTTTCTCAGTTCTTCCTTAACTAATAATGCAACATGTGGGTGCATCTTTCTGAGTTTTTGTTTCACCGGCTTGGCCCCTGGTTTGATAGACAAGTGATGCATGATAAGATCAGGATCAAGACTGTGCATGCGCGATAAGACCGCACCTACCCAATTTGCTTTCAAGAATTCCATGAACTCTGGTATTTCTTTCTCTGTCATTGATTCTGCTAACTGTAAAATCCTTGGTTTGTTGGAAGTCTCAAGATTGACAACATTTGTAGGCTCAATCGTATTGAAGCATCGCCATGTAGTGCTCCGGAGAGTGTTCGCAGATTCTATCGCCCTGCGCCTCAAAAAGAGGTTTTCTTCATCGATACACTCTTTATTTTTATCTTTTGTTTGATCTTAATATCGCCGTGATTCTGCTTCACCATTAGATCTTTCTTTTTATTTTACTTTTGGTGTACCGAAACTTTGACACTCTCCTCACATCAAAAACTTCTATGTCGAAAAATCACTGTGGAATAATCTCATTTATCCTTCAAAGGAAGTTATGATAGCTTCATCACTTGGAAACATGGGGTATGTCAATAGGTTCTGTCCCAATCAATGAGATCGATGAACTAAAGGAGAGTATCAGCCGTTGTGTGGAAATCATATGGTTATGGCTCAAGTACCAGAGTGGTCTGTAGGATCTGAGGTATGAGGTGGGTCAATGATGATACTGTCCTCATGATAGTCTTGTTCATTTAGATCTGACTCAGTATCACTAGAATCATAGTCGATTTTTGGTTCAGATTCTTGTGGTTGGGACCCTGAACCTTGACCTTCAATTAGAGTTGGAGCGTATTGGTGTATTACATCAACCTCTTTGTCCCTCCAGAACTCATTATTGTAAATGGTGTCCCATTCATATTCAACAGAGTCTGTGTCAGAATTGTTTTCCAAGAAGTTTTGAACTATTGTCAAACATGCTTCTTGTGAACCTGAGCCTTCTTGCAATGCGAAGATAGTGCCATGCAGTTGTTTTTCTTTGGAGTGAGTATCATAACCCAATCCGGTTTTCTCTTTTGCAGCAAGTCCGCGGAGGTGAATGGGTTCAACTACTCCTTCCTTCCTTTTTCGATAGGTCCTTCATCATAATCCATCTTCTGCATGATTGAATATCCTTTTCCATATTTGTCTGTGGGTAATTTGATATTAGAGACCGCTTCATCTTCATCTTTATAGAGCCAGTTTAGAATCTCTGTATCCTCAGGATTTTCCATGGGAAATTTTTCTTTAATGAATTGTCCATTGAATTTTGTGATTGGCTCTATTGGTGTTTGCTTTGATGTTGATGCTGCTGATATTTGATGTTTCGTGATAGACGGTTGTCCATGTGATCGAGGTGATGTAGGTAAATTGGCAAGGCAAAGAGAGTATTCTCCAACGCCATGATCCTTGAATTTCAGCTTTTTGTCAAAACTATTGGTCAATTGACTAATTTGTGTGTCAATTTTTAGAGAAGTACTAGCATGAGCTTCTCGATTATTAGGGACCAAAGTATATTGACTGGCTTTTATGTTGGCACAAGTTTGAATGTTGGAATTATCAGCAGGTATTGTGATTTCCTGTCCATCATAAGGAAACTTGAGACATTGATGATAAGTTGATGGGACAGCTTGCATTTCATGGATCCAAGGACGACCCAACAAGATGTTATATGCAAGATCACGGTCCAGTACTTGATAGAAAGTATTCTTTATAACAGGGCCCACTCTGATTGGCAGCATGATTAGACCCTTAGATGCTCTTTCTTCATCATCATAAGCTTGTATGGTAATCTTTCTTCTGAAATCAATGGAGTCCTCAGAAAATCCTAAGGCTTTGACCAACTTCAAGGTACAGATGTTCAAACCAGCACCTCCATCTATTAGAACTCGTCTGATATGAAACTTGTGGATCATGACTTCTAAGTACAATGATGAATTATGGGGATGAGTTATGGAAATGTCATCTTTATCAGAGAATGAGAGACAAGTGGGTGAGGACAAATGCCCAACCATGGCTTGAAATTGATTCACATCCAATTCAGTGGATACATTAGTTTCAACGAGGGCTTTTTCTAGAATTTCTTTATGGGCTGGGGAAATCTTTAATAGTTCCAGAATGGAAATTTGAGCGGGGGTTTTTCGAAGCTGATTAACTAAATCATATTTATGTTGAGGTGGAGGTTCAGTGGATTTTGAAGAGGCGCCCTTTAAGACAACTTTGGCTTGCGCTCTTGTTGTTGCGTTGACTTCTCTATATTCCACCTTTTTGTTGACTTTAATGACATTTACCCGCTCGTCATCTGCATAGAGATGGTTGATTATATGATCATCATTGATATGATTCACATTTTTTTCAGAAGATTCACCCTTTTGATAATTAGGAAATGGATTGCAGAATGCTTGGTGATCTACGTTGGTTTGTTGATTTCTTTCTACTGTAATGATTTCATTGTCAATTAAGTCTTGAATTGCATTTTTCAAGGCTTGGCAGTTGTTTGTGTGATGACCTTTACACCGATGATAA
>VDFB02392750.1:0-27488 GCA_007258455.2 Sequoia sempervirens | reverse complement strand
ATAGCGAGAAGAAGACGAATTGTGCTCAACTTGGCAGTAGGAGCAAAAGTCTCCTCATAGTCAATGCCCTCCCGATGTGTGAATCCTCGAGCAACTAATCTGGCCTTGTATTTATCTAGAGTACCATCAGCATGATACTTGACCTTATAAACCCATTTGCAGCTGATAGGTTTCTTCCCAAGAGGAAGATCAGAAAGAACCCAAGTGTGATTCTTCAGAAGACTATGATATTTTGTCTCCATAGCCTCTTCCCACTCTGGAATTCCTTTAACCTCTAAATATGTATGAGGCTCGTAGATGTTGTGGATGTTGGCCATAAGAGAAAAATTGACTGTGTTGTTGCTTGCTCTTTCTACGAACTGATCTTCCCTCAATGAGTTCATCATCATGAAGATCTTCAATAGTCTTGAGCCACCACTTAGGCTAGCGAGTAGAAGTACCAACATCTAGAATAGGAGAAACAACATCGCCTGGGAGTTCTGGAACAAAATCATCTGGATGTGAATCTTGAGGAAAATCAGGTGGTGCGATATCATGACCGATAGACTCTTCATCTTCAGAGTCGGAATGCTCTAAAGCCCTCCCATCATGGGAACCAAGAGGAAGACGAACACCCTCATCAGAAGCCTTCACAGGCTGATCCGCAGGACTGGTAGTAGGAACAAATGGAGCAGTGCTCTCATCAATCACAACATCACGACTGAATATGAGACGATGTGTTGCCACATCAATCAACATGCATGCCTTGTGATTGTCGTTGTAACCAATAAACATAAGTGTCTGGCTCTTGGACTCCAACTTGGTACGCTTGGCTTATGGAATCCATACATGAGTTGTAGAACCGAAGACTTTCAGATGGCCCACCTTAGGCTTACATCCTGACCAGGCTTCTTCAGGAGTCATCTTCTTAACTGCCTATGTAGGTGACCAATTCAAGAGGTAGACTGTAGTATAAACTGCTTCAGCCCAGTATTTCTTAGGTACATTTTTGTACTCCAACATAGAACGAGCCATTTCAGTAATGGTGTGATTCCTACATTCAATGACACCATTCTGTTGAGGGGTGTATGGTGTGGTGAGTTGGCGCTTAATGCCATGTGTAGCACAAAAAGTAGAGAATTCAGTTGAACAAAACTCCCCCCCATTATTTGACCTTAGAGTAACAATCTGAGAACCTGATTCCTTCTCAACTAAGGCCTTAAACTACTAAAATGTGTTGAACACATCTAATTTATGTTTCAAAAATTACACCCACATTTTGCGATTGAAATCATCAACAAATAATAAAAAGTACCTAGACCCAGTAACAGATGAAGTGTTCATTGGTCCACATACATCAGCATGAACCAATTGAAGTACCTTGGAGGCTCACCAAGAATCACCATCCGAGAATGGTGTCCGATGTTGCTTCCCAGCTTGACAGGCTCCACAAACTCCATGATTTTGAGTTTGAATCTCAGGTAGACCAGCAACCAAACCCTCCCAAGACAGTTGAGAGAGATAGTGCACATTCAAGTGCCCATAACGTTGATGCCAAAGTTTGTTGATGGTTGTACTCCTGGCGGCCAAAGCGTGTTCGTAAGAATCACCAGAATCAGCAAGTCTATACAGACCATGATCCTCAAGTCCCATAGCGATTGTAGTACAAGTCTCCCTATCAATGATGTTGTAGGTGGACGAGTTGAAAACAACATCCAACTGGGGAGAATGCCGCATGATTTGACTGATGGAGAGAAGGTTATGTTCCATGCCGGGAACATAGTAAACATCAAGAAAGAGTAAATTTCTTCCTCCTGAGTGAATCTGGATAGTGCCCTTACTAGCAACTTTGTACTCTTCGCCTCCTCCAAAAATGACAGAATCAGAGAATGGTTTGAATCTTGTGAACCAATCTCGACGATGAGTAAAATGCCGCGAAGCCCCGAAATCAATATACTAGGCAGAAGATTGTATTAGATATGTTGTTCTCTTGGCCATAAACGCATAGAATGCAGATTCTTTCTGATCAGTCTGCTCTGCAACATTTGCCTTTTTTTGAGACCCTCCCTGCTTCTTTTGTTCAGAAGCCAATCGAACCTGACAATCAGCCTTCATGTGACCATACTTGTGGCAATAATTGCACTGAACGTTCTTTTTCTTCTTGTTGTCCTGAGAAGAACCAGAGCTTTTCAACTGAGAAGTTTGTGCCTTCCCTTTGTTCTTAGCAGAAGATTTGGCAGAAAACGCTTGCTCTGTGGAGGTGGAACTAGTACTGCTTCAAAATTGTTGTCTCCAGCGATCCTACTGCAAGAGGATAGTACACAGCTCTAGAAACTTCAGATCAACATTAGCAGACGTAATGTTGAGAGTCTCGATGAAATGTTCATAAGACTTAGGTAGACTTTTCAGAGTAATCACTACCATGTCCTCTTCCTCCATCGTTCAACCAATAGCTTCTAGCTAGTCGCGAATGTCCTTTATCTTTGTCAGATGCTCCTGGAGAGGGGTCTTCTCGTCCATCATTATCGAAAAGAGCATGTTCTTAAGAAAGAATGCACGACTCTTATCTGACGTTTCATGGAGATCCTTCAAGTATGTCCAAACCTCAGCAATTGTTTTGTAGAACCTGGTGAGTTTCTCTGAAGCAAACAGGTATTTTAATGGCGTGCTTGTAGTAGTGATGAATGCGGCCAGAAATTAATAAGGATCTCCTCCGGCTTGAATCTCAAATGCAAATGTTCCAGAATACCAAGCGCCCCAATGTGGAATCACCAAAAAACAGAGAATGAAGGCGTTTCCTCAGAAGGTTGACAAGTACGGCCTGAAAGTACAGATGTACAGACTGTCTGCAGCAATAATGAATAATGTACGGCCTTTGGAAATTGTGCCCAATCTCAAATGAATGTCCTCTGAAAAGTGCGCCTTGACTGCCAGATGAATAATCTCTGCTGAATGCTGATGAATCTCTGTCTGATTAAATGATTAAGCTCAATCTGTGACTTCTGGATGAAATCACCAAGTGCAATCTTCAGCTGGTATCTCACAGCCTCAGTATGCCTGATCTCTGAAGAGGTTACGTTCTCCAGAAACGATGTTTGCCAGAAACCCTAGGGTTTGCAAACTCCAAAGCTCAGATGCTCAGAAGACAAAATTGAATAATAAACAAGATAGATCGATTTTGCCTTGGGAAGAACAATATATTCTTCTTTGAAAAGTTCGACCTAATTCTCCATTAAAATAATCATTTAAATTAATGATTTAATTTTCACTTTGGACTTAGGAGAATTTATTTAATTATTGGCGTCCCTTTTTAATTAGCATTAAATACTCATTAAATCACATTTTAATAATATAATATAAAGTATAATTAAATACTTTATAAACTTGTATAAATAATTAAATATTTTAATATTTGTCAAGTGACTTTATAATAAAGTCAAATTATTAAGCATTTAATATTTCGATGATACTCCTTATTTCTCCGTCGAACAAACAGTCTTGAGCCGTTCGAATCGAGCTAAATGTTGCACGGGTGCCTGCCGAAATAGCGACTTCGATGCGACCTAACTTTCTAAAATAGAAGTTCTCTGCGAAAAAGACTCACGGAGGTCTGCGATGACGACACCATGGCCGGAGCCCCAACCAATAGCGAACTTAGCTGCCAAAAAGGATCCTCTGAACACTCCTGTCAGCCTACGAGGATCAAATGATAGGCTAACCTCGTCACCAGCTGTGCTGACTAGGATGGGGACATGACAGTCCGCCCTCCCTGAAATTGCTTGTCCTCAAGCAATCTCAACTCTGGATGCTGTAAAATCGCCTCTGACTCCCATGTAGCATCCTCAGCTGGCAAATCTCTCCACTTGACCAGATATTCCCTGATCACACGCCTCCGAAGGTGTCTCTCTCTCATATCAAGGATGGCCTCAGGTACTAGTATCAGTTTCCCTTCATCATCAAGGGGTGGCAAAGCTGGAGAGGGAACAACATGCTGACCCAATGCCTTCTTCAGGCGAGAAACGTGAAATACATTATGGACCTTGCTATCAGCTGGCAAGTCCAACTCATAAGCAACCTCGCCCACTCGTCTGACAACACGAAATGGACCATAGTAGCGAGGTTTTAGTTTCTCTGCCCCCCTCTTCCGCAGAGTAGACTGACGATACGGCTGCAACATGAGGTACACCATATCACCCACCTCAAAGGTACGCTCAACCCTCTTCTGATCAGCATACTGCTTATGCTGATTCTGTGCCTGCTGGATATTGTCTCGGAGAGACCTCAAGATGTCCTGCTGACTCTGCATCATATCCCCTGCACTCGGCACTCTGCTATCGCTCAAAATCAAATCCAGAAGATTGGGCGCCTCATACCCGTACAAAGCCATGAAGGGGGTCATCTGTATCGTCATATGGTGAGTCGAGTTATAACAATACTCGCACAAGTAAATCCATCTCACCCAAGCTCTCTGCTGACCAGCTATATAATTACGCAAATAGCCTTCCACCCACTTATTGACAATCTTTGTCTGCCCATCGGTCTGCGGATGGTAGCTGGTACTCGGTGTCAGCTCAGTCCCACAAAGTCTGAACAACTCCTGCCAAAATTTGCTCATGAACCGGCTGTCTCTATCGCTGACTATCGTCCGAGACAATCCATGCAATCGGAAAACCTCTCTGAAGAACAACTCTGCAGTCTGCGATGCTGTGAAAGTAGTCGTAATCGGGAAAAAATGGGCGTACTTAGTCAACCGATCTACCACTACATAAATGCAATCTTTACCCTGGGCTTTCGGCAAACCCGTGATAAAGTCCATAGATAAACACTCCCACTTCCTGCCAGGTATCGGAAGTGGCTGGAGTAATCCAGCAGGATAAGTGTGCTCCTGCTTGTTCTGTTGGCACACAGAACACTCACGGACATACTGCAAAACATCAGTTTTCAGCCCTTTCCAAGTAAACCGTTCCCGAACCATTTTGTAAGTCTTGTAGTATCCAGGATGGCCCGCCATAGGAAGGTCGTGAAAGGCTCTCAAAAATCAGAAGTCCGTGAATCGCAGTCAGAACCAAAAGTAACTACTTTGTAAATGATCAAGTCATCTACAATCAGAGTACCGCTGGCCCCGTCATTCCTTGGCCAACAATGCTAGAAGCCCATGGCTCTTAGCATACTGCGAATGATCCGGATGCCTTAACTGTAACTGCGCTAAGGCATTCAATCGTCTATACGACAAGGCCACTACTATATCTCGCCTCTTAATGAAAGTAATATCGAAGTCATATGACTGCAGTTTACTGACCCATTTTTTTTTTTTCTCATTCAAGTCTCGCTGTCCAAGGAAATGTTTTAGGCTGTTATGATCTGTGCGAACACTGAATTTGCTGCCTACCAGGTACTGCCTAAACTTAGCCAATGCATGCATAATGGCTAACATCTCCTTGTCATAAATGCTATAAAATCTTTCAGGACCCCTGAGTTTCCTGCTCTCAAATGCAATCGGATGACGCTCCTGCATCAAAACGGCACCAATGCCCTCTCCTGAAGCATCACAGAATAAATCAAATGACTTCAAAAAGTCAGGCAAAGCTAACACCGGACATGAAGTCATGATCACCTTGAACCTATCAAAGCACTCCTGCGCCTGTGGTGACCAAAGAAAAGCCCCCTTCTTCGTCAAGTCAGTAAGGGGTGCGGCGTGACGTGAGAACCCGCTAACAAATCTCTTGTAGAATGCACACAACCCGATGAAGCCTCTGAGCTGCGTAAGGTTCTCAGGTACCGGCCAGTCAACAATAGCTCGGACCTTTTCAGGGTCCATACTCACTCCCTTGGCACTGATGATGTGCCCCAGATATAACAACTCCTCCATGCCAAGCTCGCACTTGGATTCCTTAGCATAGAAAGACTCATCTGCTAAGATACCCAAGACTGTGTCCAAATGAGCCAGATGCTCCTCCCATGACCTGCTATAAACCAAAATGTCGTCGAAGAAGACTAACACAAATCTCCTCAATTGAGCACTGAAAACCCTGTTCATAGTTGCTTGAAAGGTGGCAGGTGCATTGGTTAACCCGAAGGGCATAACCAAGAACTCGAAGTGACCGCAATGACACCGGAAAGCGGTTTTCTCAATATCCTGCTCCCTCATCTGGATCTGATGGTACCCTGATCTCAAATCAATCTTCGTAAAGAAGACTGCTCCGTGCAACTCATCTATCAGCTCATCTATACGTGGAATAGGGTACCTGTTCTTGATTGTTCTTTTGTTGAGCTGTCTGTAATCGATACACATCCGAAGTGATCCGTCCTTCTTCACCAATACAACCGATGAAGCAAAAGGGGACTTGCTAGGTCTGATATGGCCCATAGCTAACAACTCATTAATGGTCTTCTCTATCTCATCTTTGAGTCGTTTCGGATGTCGGTAGGGAGTGATCATAACGGGCTTTGCGCCCTCCTCTAACTCAATAACGTGCTCTGTACCTCTATCTGGAGGTCTACCAGGTGGAATGTCACTAAACACTCTGGAGTGTTTAGTTCTCAAAATCTGTATGTCAGGGTGGTACTCACCCTTCTGTGGCTCCTGCTGGGCTGGCATCAACATGCACTCAGCCGCCCAGTCAACCATATCATGACGAATGAGCCTCTCCATCCGTCTGAATGAAACCATCCTAAGATTACTGTCCCGTATTGCCTTGATGACATGTGGCCTTCCGTCAACCTTGAATTTCATCTCCATATCCCGTAGGTTGAGCGTGAACTCACCCAAATCATGTAACCATGCCATCCCTAGTACCACATCTGTATCACCCATATTAACAACATAGAATTCAGTCTTGAATTCATAGTTGTTCAATCTCATCGGAAGATCAGTAATCTTTCTGTCGCACCTGAGAGTATATCCGTCAGCCACCTTAACTCGGATACCCTTGAAAGCCTCTGTCTGGATACCACGTCTCTCCACTAAACGTGCATCAATAAAATTATGTGTAGCTCCCGTATCCAACAAAGTAATCACCTTCTGTCCCGCTAAGAGTCCACGTAGTCGAAATGATCCATCTCTCTGAAGGCTGGTCAAATGGGCTTCCTGTAGCTTCCTTCCACCTTCATGTTCAACTTCATTTTCGGACCTCTCATCATCTGAATGCTCGGAATCAGCTTGCTGGTCTGACAGATCAGATTGTTCTTCGCCTTCGTAAAACCACTCCATTTGGTTATTTTTGACTTTCGGACGAAGTGGGCATATGTGTTTTTCATCATAGGGTGCCTTGCACCAAAAACACAACTTCTTCTTACGTAATTCGTTCAAAGTTTCTTTGTCAAACGGGGGTGCATTTTATCTCTTAGGATCCTGTTGATCCTTTCTCCTGTCAAAGGGTCTATTTCTGTCATTGTTTCTATCAAAAGGCCTGTTGGGTCTCGTGTATGGAGTGGACCCTGAATTGAACTTACTGCGAGGTGCTGCAAGTTCCATGCTTCGTGCCTTCCGCATGGCCTCCTGAAGTGTGGGAGGGTCAAAAGCCTTGACCCAACCTCTCATGGGTTCTGTCAAACCCTCAACAAATAAGATAATGAGTCTCCTCTCTGAAATGCCAGTCACCATGACGGCCACTCTCTGAAACTCGCCAATGTATGCTTCCAGACTACCAGTCTGTCTGAGCTGAGCCAACTCTCTGAAATACAACTCTGGATCCTTCCTATCAAATCTTTCTATCAATCGGCTCGTGAACTCCTGATAGGTATTAACCGCATGATGGCCTAACGTGTACATGCCGTGGTGCCACCAATCATGCGCTACTCCGTCCAGATGTAAAGTGGCAAATTTAATTGCCTCATCCTCCTGCATAGGCCTAAGTGACAGATAGTTGTCCAATTTCTAGACCCAAGACCTAGCTGATGTCTTCTCTGACCCATCAAAATATGGCAGCATAATCTTGCTCACTGCATACTGCAAGTCTCTATTCACCTGTGGCTGCTGCTGCTGCTGCTGTGGGGGTCTACGATCAAATCTACCTCCTCCTCTGGGTTTATAGACATCTATAAACTCATGAAATGTAAGTGCCTGCCGGATCTCAGGCGCTAATGACATGTACTCACCATGAAATCTCGTCAAGTCTGCCACTGACATGCCGTTCTGTGGCTGAAAGTCTTGATGATGCACCTGATGCTCTGGCCCTGGAGTCTGTGGTGGAGTATCTCTGGGTAAGAAAGTAGGCTGGCCTGGCCTACGCTCCTGATAGATCGGTAACGGCTGCCTAGGAGCTGATGCCAATGGCTGATCCACTGGAGTGGTCCCGCTCGGCTGTCCAATCTGTATGAAATGAGGCTGTGTGGGCGTACACTGCCTAATAGTACCCATCAACTGCGACATCATATCCATCATGTTGTCGTGTCTCCGTCTAAACTCCTCATCAGTAATGTCACCCTCCGCATGTGCCTTCCCTGGATCCCTGCGAGTCTCTGAGGAAGTCTCACGATCTGCCATTAGGGTTGCAACACTGTTTTCACTACCGTCTGAACTGGATCTGTGAAAACCAAGCACTCCTGATACTGTCTGACCTTCTGGAATCGGAGGACCAGTCCAGTCTTCGTCTTTGCCTGTCCCTACACCTCTGGTATACTGAATAATGTCTTGGTTCATAAAAGGCAACCCAGAAATGCACTGTATTCCGAATAATCACTGAAAAAGCACAGGATAGCAGGAGATCTGTGCTCTGATACCACTGTCAGAACCCTGGTGGTTCTCAAAACTGTAACCCTAATTGTTTTGTTTGGTTTTTGCAATTTTTGGATTTTTTTGTGATTTTGATGGTTTTTACAGGCAAAATAGAAAATGCGATTTTCTCTAGGAATTGATTAAAAATCATATAAAATTCATACAAGCTCAATAATGCATAGAATTTGCTCAGAATGGAAGGCGTTCCTTTATTTCATCTTTTTCCAAGACATACAATATAAAAATCTGAACATATAAGCAATATTTGGAATTTTATCAGATAAAACCTGGAATTTAAAATGGCGGCTGCAGTAGTACAGAAAAGTACGGCCAGAATTGATGGAGGGAATCTCGAGCTCAAAACCCAATGCAAAAGTCTTCAATGATCACTGCGTCCATGTTCCATTCGCCAGAAACTGAAGATAAGAGACGTTTCTCCAGAGACAAGAAAGTACGGCCTTGCTGGTACGGCCAAGTACGGCAATAACTGATATGTACAGCTTCTTGAAATTCGTGCCCAAACACTGATGGATGGTGATGGATGAAGTCGCCTCTGAAAGGAAGTAAATATCTCTGCTGAATACTGATGAATCTCTGTCTGATTCAATGATTAAGCTCAATCTGTGACTTCTGGATGAAATCACCAAGTGCAATCTTCAGCTGGTATCTCACAGCCTCAGTATGCCTGATCTCTGAAGAGGTTACGTTCTCCAGAAACGATGTTTGCCAGAAACCCTAGGGTTTGAAAACTCCAAAGCTCAGATGCTCAGAAGACAAAATTGAATAATAAACAAGATAGTTCGATTTTGCCTGTGAAGAGTAATATATTCTCTCTTGAAAAGTTCGACCTAATTCTTCATTAAAATAATCATTTAAATAAATGATTTAATTTTCACTTTTGAAATTAGGAAAAATGATTAAATAATTGGCGTCCACTTTTAATGAGCATTAAATACTCATTAAGTCACATTATAATAATACATTATAAAGTATAATTAAATACTTTATAATTGAGCCAATTAATTAAATATTTTAATATTTCAATAAAGTGACTTTATAATAAAGTCAAATTATTAAATATTTAATAACCCATTAATTACTCCTTATTTCTCCGTCAAATCAACCATCTGCTGAACTGGGTCGAATCTGAGCTGATAAAGTGCACCAGGTGCCCTGCTCGAAATAGCAGCTTCCGCCTGACCTAACTTTCTAAAAATAGAAAGTTCTCTGAAAAGACTCTCTGGAAGATTCTGTGAAGGCCCAAACCTGACACACTGCAAACTGGAGCTAACCAACACTGAGCAACTGCCAAAATGGATCCTCTGAACACTCCTGTCAGCCTACGAGGATCAAATGATAGGCTAACCTCGTCACCAGCTGTGCTGACTAGGATGGGGACATGATTAATTTGAGAACTCCTTAGAAGGTTAGAGGAAGGCCTTCATCAAGTGAGTGTTGATGATCTTCGACATAACATCTATCAGAACCTCCTAAGAAGAAGGCAAAGAAGCAAGTTCACTTTGATAGGAATCCTGATAACGAGATAGTCGTAGAGACTGCAGTGCCCCCAGAAGATAAGAATAGGGATGAGGTAAATATGGATGATTTCATCATGGTCAAGGCTAATCTTGGTAGAAATACCAGACATGCAGATTTGAGTCTCTTCAAAGTTGTATCCGAAAACCTTCATGAAAGAGTGCTAAAAGATGGAGAAGACAAGGCAGCCCTCAAGGCTGAAAATCAGCAGCTTAAACTTTTCATTTCCAACCTTGCTCGTGGTTCTTCACAAACAATCCAGTTGCTGCCCCAGGTCTTGGAGACACCAGCTGATCGCCATCAGTTAAGACAGCTGGTCATATGTGGGAAAGAGACTCAGGAGTGGATCGAGAGCTTCATTGTCAGAGGGAAGGAGATCTTGGCTCGGATGTTCCAGTTGAGAGAAAACGCTCATGAACTTCATCAAGGCATCCAAGGATTTGAACAAACATTGGCTGAAGTAAAACCTATGCATGAAATTATCATTGCTGATTTAGACACAGCCTATGGTTCAACAGTTTCAAAGGAGCACAAAAGACAAATCCTTGCTTGGAGAGAGCGTCATGTTTTCAAAGTTAAAACTTATGAGAGGATATCCGAAGAATTCATCACATACAGACAAAGGGTGGTTGAAGCTCTTCTTTTCATCAACACCTCGGCTATAGAGATCCCTCTCAAGATGTACTTTGAAGACGGTTCTTACGCCGGGCTTGAGGAGGTAAAATCGGGCCTTAATGTTGTTCATAGTTGCAAATTCAGCTTGGCGGAAGGATAGGCCATATTTCAGTTGATGTCAAAGAAAGTTCGATAAAGCGCTAATCAGCCTAAAATTTCCAGATATATATTGCAGATGTCAAGATATTCTTGAAAAGCGGTGTTTCTATTGCTGATGCTAGATGCACCGGACCGACACAATCTCTAACTTCCTAGCCGGATGATCGAAGCTTTTAAAGCAGCTTGTAGCTTTCTTCCCGGCTTTCTACTCTTGGAATAACTTTATCCATCTCTGAGGATAGAAAGAAGATAAGATGTAATAGTTGGCGCTTCCGCTTTTTCCGCTTAGGCTTTATCTTTCTAGATTTAGTAATGTTTATTTGCCGAAAGCAAGCCCTAGATTGTAGAAAGCAAGGAGATTCTTTAGGTCTCTACTCCTCCTCAGCTATTCATAAACAAGAGCCTTGCTCATTTAGTTTTTTAATCGCAAGGGTAGTAGAACAAAACGCTGCTTCCATTTCAGCCTTCTATTTGTTGCTCAAGTATTGTTCATCTGTGTTGTGATAAGCAAATTGTTGAGCCTCTTTAGCCAACAAGGAGTTAGTGTGATTGCTGTTTTCTATTGTGTTAAGAATAAGTTTGCAAGCCTCTTTAGCTGCAATTTCTTGTTCAAGGCATGATAGAAGTGAGCTTTGTTTTAGAGATTTGAGTAATAAAACATGAGCCTCTTTGCCTTGGTCTAGTAAAATCTCATTCGCTATCGCTGTTCTACTTTTTATGATCTTTATTTCAGCTTGCGTTGAAGTGTGTGTAGGTGTTCTCGCTGAAAGAGAGATTATTGAAGTATTTTTGCCGTGAGAATCTACCTTGTTAATTTCTAACTTCTCTTGCTCTGCTATTACTTGAGAGGTTAGGAACGTCTTTAGTTTAAGTTAGTCGTAGTTGAACTTCTTATTTTAGAAAATCTCAGCTGCAGCGTTTGTGTTTAAAAAACCTTGTGCTCTAAGCTGATAAAAAAGATAGGCAACTTAGTTTTAGTTTACTTTCTTTCAAACACCATCAGCAAGAGGGAGCTTCCCCTCCTAATTTGAAGAGCAGTTTATCTGTGCATAGCTGTCCGTTTTCAAATCCGCATTCCAGAGGTGCGAATTTAAACGCCAACACACAGCTCACACAAGCGTCATCAAAGAGTAAAAATCCCAAACAAACAAAACAAAGAAACATGCATCGCAAAATGAACTTTTTATCAGCAGCCAAATTTGTATCACAAGTCTTATGAGTACTCACAGAGTTTGCAACAACGGTTTAACCCAAAGATGCTATTTTGGCATCTGTCATTGAATTATAAAACTAGCATTCTTTTCAGAAAAAAGGATGAAGAACTTGAAAAGGAGTACCTTATTTCCCATCATAAAGTTCAATGAACTGATACCACGGCGGGTTTCTGCATCATCCAATACATCATCATGAAGAAGGCTTGCTACCTGCCAACAAAAGTATCACATAACCTTGTCATGCCAAACTTAAAAATTGAAACACTTGAGTTTAAAACCATCGCCAAGAAGCTTCAAGTATGTCATTAAGAGTGCTAAATCTACAAAAGTTAAAATCAACAACCATAAATATCATGATAGCAAATACCAAAGGCATTATTAAGGTACATTGTTCCAACATAAAGCCAATGCTGCAGTAAGGACAATGACATTGTAGAAAATAAACAGAATTCATAAAACAGAGACAAACATGGATCATCTCTGTAATCTCTGCAATGCGCTGTTGTCGAAATCGTAGTTCCTTTGCAAAGCTTTCATTGACAGAGTTCACTGCCATTTCAGGTACTGCCATAGTCAATGATGATGCCATCAGCAATAAGACCTGATAGCCATATTGCATTTAAAACATGCAGACATTAAACTTTCTTTCATTCAATAAGACAACCATTGTAAGTGAAATAAAAGGTTTGTACAAGAAATGAAACCGTGTTGTAAATTGTTTACATAAAAATTGTGAAAATATTGGCCTAAACTAATTGCTAAACAAACTATTGAAAACCCAAATATATTATAGAATATATTAGTTTCTAGCAAAACACCAAGTTGCAATCAAAGGGAACATATGGTTTCTCTCTAAAACCATGCTGATTCCTTCTGAATCAAAAATGCACAAGCATATCCTAAATAAAGGTTTTGCACGTTCAGACAAGAAACATAATTTACAACATTTAAAACAAAAGAATTATTTTTAATAAATAAGGCCAATGTCTATTACTTAAAGAAAGTTATTAAAAATTTCCATTTTGTTCCCCCATTCTAGATGATAATGAATGATGACTTCCAATATTCTCAAGCAGCATTGTTTACACTACAGAAGGAACAAAATAATTTCCTCCTCCTGCTTCTTTATGAATTTTATAAACCCACATATTTTCTTCTTTCGATCTTAATAAATCACACAAAGAAAAGAAACAAGTTAACCTTGGAAGACTTCAATGACCTTGTTGCCCAGTACAACCTTGGCAGAGGGTTCTGATGATGCCATCGAGTTGAATGACATCAATCCTTTTGCTAATTGGACTGTCAAAGAAAAACATGATGATGTCACTCTTACTAGTGCAAATCTTGTTGTAATGGAGAGAGCAGCAATAGAAGCAGCAGAGTTGGATGCATTGGAGGAAAATAAAGACATTCTTGAGGAAACAATCAGTCCTCATTTTTATATCTAGTTACCTTCTAGTTCAAGGCTTACAAAATTAAGTTACACCGGAAGGGGCAAGAGGAAGGTGTAGATTGTGTTTAGCTGTTTTTTGGCACATGTAAACAGTTATAGTGCTGTTATACAATTATTATTTATAATTTTGTTGTAATACAGTGTATTGTTTGACTATGAAACTTCGAAATTCAAATTTTGCGCATTTGAGGGCCATATGACATAAGACTTGTTTAAATTATGATAAATTGATAATCAAATTAGGCTTTTGTTTTCTCTAAATGCATTAATTTACTTTTTTTTAGTGTAATTATGTTTTCTTTTTCCGCTGCATTTTTTGCCGATTCCCAAGTCTATGTCAAATTTTTGGGCTACCAAGTCCCCATTTTCAAACTTTGAAATTAATAATATATATAAAGACTATTTAACAGTATAATTTAATACATCTCAACCCAATCTTTAACCTATTATAAATATATAGCTGCATTCTCCATTTACTGAGGTCTACAGGTGCAGAAAATTCAAAATACACAAGCATGGATTGTTCTGCAAGAAATATAGTCTGCAAGAAAATATGATCCAGCCTATTTCAATCTGTCCAGCTCTCTTCCAACAGCCAACTCTTCTTGATTAATGGCCAGGCTAAAATTATTTCATTAAAATGGGTCTCAAAATTATTCTTGAGAAGATGAGATTGATTTGCAGAGTGAGGAGCAACTCATTTGCGGGACGAGACTTAATAAACCTTGTCTAGTTGCCCAACCTCAGACACAAAACTAGATGCTCTCCCATGAACCAAAGGGGGGCCAATCATGGTAATAAAAAATGCGGGGCACAACAAAACATTAGGGTGTGTAGGCTAAGGGAGTAAAACAAGTG
This sequence comes from Sequoia sempervirens, assembly GCA_007258455.2. NCBI lineage: Eukaryota > Viridiplantae > Streptophyta > Pinopsida > Cupressales > Cupressaceae > Sequoia > Sequoia sempervirens. The sequence continues at coordinate 12,958 of VDFB02392750.1, read as the reverse complement.
GTAAATCATGTGGCTATCTACAATGCAGAAGTGAGTTGGCAGAGCAACATAATCCAAACACTGGAAAGAATAATGCAATAATAAAACAGAGTCTATGTTGTGTGTAGTCCCCCAACAATAACAGAAAGACAGTGTTTGTAGTGGCGAGATGCAGGGCATTTGTATCAGCAAGGTACAGAGTCATTATATTCAACTTTTCCATGAAATGTGACAACCTTCTTCCTACGTTCGCCCAGGTCCACTACAGAGCAAACCCAAATGAATCTGGGATCATTTTGTAGGTTCTTAGCTATATCCATAGGGAACTCAAACCAGGTACATAGCAGACCTAGTCTACAAAGCGGCCAAACTGGTCACATATGAACAACTATTGAACAAGTGTCCCACTTTCTAATGACAATTATCCATGCTGACATTGCATGCATTGCAAAATACTAATGTCAACTAGAACTTTGGTAGTAGTGTTAAGAACGTTGACCGTAGAGTTTCCAAGATTATTTGAGTGCACAACACTGCTCCTCCACTACATCATGAAACTACATAGGGAAATTGCAAGGAGGCATTGCCCCTTAATAGCTTGACAGAGAGCAAGGTAAAAAAATAGTTGATTGCATAGAAGCAAAAATGGGGAATAAATCGCCAAAATCATGATTAATCGCAAAACGGCAATATTCCTAATTTTTTCCCTTTAAAAACATGTTTATTTTTCAACAAATCATTGACCGACACTTTCTTACTAATTTTCAATTATTTATGCCAATTTTTTGCATTTAATCACGATTTTTTGTGAAATAAATACGTCAGATTTCAGCTACCCACAACAATAGGGTTTATACCTGTGCATTTTCAATTGTTTTATCATTTTTTTGACAATTGGCTCTAACAACTTTGTGGTGTGATTTTCTTTCCTCAAACGGAGTTGCTATGATTTCTTGAGTCTAGGGTTTTCTGCAATTTTGTTTCCAGATTGCTGTTGTGTTAAACAAGGATTTCAAAGTTAAAACAACTAATAAAAACAAGAAAATAAACTAGACTGTTTACATTTTGAGCCACTATAGAAGACAATATTCTATTATAATAACATTCTAAATTAGATTTTTCCAAACCATTTTGAAGATTCTGGATTTCCAAATTTTATTAATCTGGTAATTAGAGCCTAGTATGGATGGTATGCTATATTTTTTGTACAGTCTCCTATTTTCTACCGTTCAGAATATGAATCTCAACAAGAAGCTAAGGAAGTCCATTTGAAGCCTATGAGCTGTAAATATTTTTCTTTAAATATATTTTCTGATGGACAGTGACAAGTAAGTTTTCAATAACTAAATATAAAGGTAACTCTACAAATGCTTAGGATGACATGAAAGATCATGTAATATTTTTTGTGTATGGTAACATGGTTCTCCTATGTACCTTGATTACATGAATATTGGATTTTCACACTTCCAAAGCACAATTACAATTCAAATTCTCAATGAATCTATAGCAAACCCAAGGTCTCTGGGCAAAACCCTAGGCAAACCTAAGCTGCTCTAGGGCGAACCCAAGGGCCACCCAAACAAAAAAAAAATGATCTTTTAGAACATTTTGATAAACAAAAATGTCCCAAATACCTAATTTCACTCTTCTGTAATAAAATTGTGAAAATAGCATGTGCCATGAAGGTTTGTGTGGCTTCAAAAGCCTTAATTTGGGCTTGGTGGCGAGGGCTCTACCCCTTGATCCTGCCCTATATCTCGATAGGCAATGCCCTAGGGGTGCTGTCCCCAAAACTCGCGAGGGATGCTGCCCCTCAACCCCACTAGGTGGCATTGCCTCAGATCCCCATGAGGGACACTACCTCTTGACCCCACTGGGGTCATTGCCCCCAAACCCCCATGAGGGGCACTGCCCCTCAACCCCATTGGGGTCTTCAGTCCCAAAATCCCCAATTTATTGGGATCTCTTATCACATAAAGAAACTTGATTACAAGGAGGGGGTTTGCGAATGGAGACCCGAACCAACAATTTAGTCAATAATCTTTATCACTATCATAATATCATTGATCAATGATGAAGTATCATACTATCAAAGATTCACATGTCATTATTATTCAAACTAGATTGTAATTGAAATTTTGAAAACTATTAGCATCTAGTTATTATTTAATATTTTATGCACTATGAAAGTATGCATTGTGGTATGCAATGTAATCAGTGATATGGAAATAAACAACAAAAATCTATATTCAACAATTCACAGCCTAAAATCTTAATTTTATTTGCTCTATATATCTCTATGCTATTGAAATTCTTTTAAATTTCAAAAACAAGCTTTTATCTCTTTATCTACATTTTTTTATGTTCTTTTTAAATCTGATTTTTTCCCGATTTTTAAAAACAATCTTATACTTTTGGTTTGCCGATTTTATCCGCAAAAGATTTTGCTGTTATGGACTTGATTCTGCTGGTGTGGCTGCAAATTGTATGACATGGTCTGTTAATCTTCCAGGTTGAGTTGCCAAATGGATCAGTATGTACAAATATCATGACATCTATAACCAGTTTACTCATGTAACTTAAGTTTTGTATCTAGTATAAATGAGACTCCAAGGTGCTGCTCCAGCAGGACAAAGTAAAACAAATTCCACAGAAGGAAAGGAAGATGCAAAAGTGTATACATTTACCTATTTAGATTGGTATCGTAACATAAATTTATCCTTGTGTTTTCTAGCCCCCACCCTTTGAAAAACAAACAAATAAAGGAGGGTTAGCTAGGTACCATTACTAGGAGTAAGAAGCCCATTGTCTGGACAGTGGAGATGTTTCTGCCATGCATCCAGGTCCCAGAATGTCAGAGCATCAGGGCACATGACAGGAAATGTTTCCTAAAAAAGGAGGTACTTCTCAACAACCTTTATCTCTCAAGGCTAAAAAAATTAAATAAAACTGGCTCATGTAACTGTTTTCTTTCCAGTATTCTAGACTAAGAACTTTTAGTTCTACTGAAAACTTCCTAGAAAATGAAACCAAATCTTAGCAATGTTATATATTTCAACTTCAAGCACAAAAACCAGAGATACTTTGTAAATTGTAGCAGGTAGTATGCAAAAAAAATTGTGAAGTTATTACCATGGGACGAAACCGTTTACCCTCAACTCCCATCTTGAAGAAGTACTCTGCAGCTGTTGCCAGTTTAGGAATCTGTACATGATAGTCACATTCAAAAATTATTAGTGGTGCCCAATCACTAACCACTGTTAAGTGTGTTCCTGTGCATAAACACTCTGCAAGTCAATTCAACACATTATTTACTCAAAAAGATAAAATATCATTTATAAAAGTTTTCTCACAAAAGAAGCATAGTGCCTTTTGAAATCGACTAAACTGAACTTTTCTTAGTTATATATGTTACTTAAAGCTTACGATGATGGATTTTCTCTATGTTACTCTTACATAAGTTTGGTCAGCTAAAAGGAATAGTATAAGGAAAATACTTATAAAATAAAGAAAATCACCTTAAGATAACAAAAAAAGCTCACTCTCCGAAAAATATGTTACTGCCATCTATTTGTCAGCTATTCAGAAACATAAGGCATTGTATAATTGGCCACAAACATACAACCATTGAAAGAATAAGGATAGGAAATAACAAGGTATATTTTTAAGCTGACTCCTACAGCTGCATGCACAAACAACAGCACATTTAACAGATTTAGGTTAATTTAAATTCAGAATGATCTCACCACTTCTACCACATTTGGGTTAAAGTTGCCAGTTCGGGCTCGGGTTCGGGCTCGGGTTCGGGTTCGGGTTCGCGGGTTCAGTTCGCGGTTTTGGCTAAAATTTTTTTGGGGGGGGGTTCAGTTCGTTTTGGGTTCGTCAGTACAAAACACATTATATATATATATATATATATATATATTCTAAAATATATATTTATTAATATAAATATGTATATATATATTCATATATAAATAATATTATAATATACATATTTTTATATAATAATTATTAATATTTATAAACCTTGCACAATATTAAATTTGAAATTAATATTAAAAATATTAAATTTGGAATTAAAATTAAGAATATTAAATTTGGAATTAAATTAATTGAAATTAGAAATGAAAAATTAATAAATTAATATTAATAGGTAAATATTAAAGCTTAGAAAAACTATATAAAAACTTTAATTTGATTTTTTCTAAAAACAAAGTGAAGAAATCTTTTTAATTTAACGAAGAGTCGGGCAAAGAAAGGCGGGCTCTTATACATTAAAAAAAATGCACGGAAGAACAACCGGAAGGGCGGAGCAGTGATGTCGGGGATGAACCCACAGAGATCCGCCGCTCAGAAAGACGCCCAGCAAAAAGTTAAATCGCGACCAGAAATGCGCGCCAATAGAGGGCACAGTCACGCATAGAAAAGATGCCAAAAAACTGCAGAAAAAGAAACACGAAGAACAGAAGAACACGTCCGGGAAAGATTAACCAGTCGAAACCCTCGGCGAACCCTCCTACGGACTGAATCCGAACCAGAACCTGCAGCAAACCGAACCGGAACCTATGCTTGGGATGGACGAACCCGGTAGCACAACATTTGGGAGACTAAATTTAGATTTGACAGCACTATATTTTTCCTCTTCTTTATTATCCCATCAATGTCTTCATAATGCTAATCTTTCTCCAAGAAAAACTTGATGAGAACAAACTTGAAACTAAATCAATGGCAATCTCAAACATAAGGTAGCTACAATGAATACATCTTGGAGTAATGAGTATCTTGCAGATAAATAGAAGCAGGGGTGGAGAAGGGGCTTGGGCCTGAAGGGTTCCTTTAATCCCATCCATATCAATTGTAATTTCTAAGTAAGCTGCATATAAATCTTTACAGGTGTCGTTGTTTATATACTCCTTTGGCAAAACTAGGAGGATTCTTAGAAAACCTAAGAGGTATGAGGCTTCCAATGTTAAGGTTAACGAGGTAAAGTAACACAATATTAATAACCTTTGGCATAATGGTGCAACTAATGTGTTTTGGCAGCTAAGTTGTGTAAAGAAAGTGTTACATCCCTTACCTTGAGACTATAACTTAACTTGTTATGATAATGGAACCATGGACGTTAATGTAGTTGCAAATAACAGCCTTTCTTGTGAATATGAAATAAAGGATTAAATAATTGTTCTATTTATTGCAACTGTAATATGAATATGAATGTTTATTTTAATATGCGAATGTATATGATGATGATGATGATATTTAAATGTGAATTTACATGTTAGGAATGGTCTAACCCTAGTTTCTTGTGCCAAGTGGTTGCAGGATTGTCATCGCACGAAGGGAAGAGGGACCATCATCGAGGAGAGGATGTAGTTGACAAGGATCAATTTGTCATCGAACTCTAGGTAGTGTATGACGTGCAACGACATACCTTTGGCCATGGTTTAAATAATATAAATATTAATTATTATGTCGAAATAATATAAATAATATAAATTTTGATTGTTAAGTCGGAAAATAAAATATAAGATACTTATCAAAGAAATTTCAATTATCTATAAGGAGTACTTTATTATTAATAAAGGAAAAAGAAATTACATAATAAAATATAATAAATATTTAACTAAGGATTGAATTGTGCGGGAGTGAGTCGTCGGTATTGGGAAACCTGAGCATATCGCCACTCTTCAGGAAACGGATGGAATGCAAGAAAACACCAATATGGCATTCGAAGGGATTCACTTTAAAATGTCGATCTTTCTCCTTCATTGGATTCATTCACTTTTGTATTATTTTCGCTGGAGCATTCTTTCTGCACTTTTGGGGGGGTTGTGTGAGTTGGACATCGTAGTAATCTCTCTTCTCTTGAACCGAGCCAAGAAAGAAAAAGCCAAATTCGTTTTTGCCTCTGAGTTTATAGCGTCTTTTGTGGAATCGTTCATTCTTTCATCCATTTTTGCCAGCAGAGTGGTATCCTCTTTTGTGAATCCGGGTTTAGGGAAGCAACGAACTTCTGTGGATTGTTTCTTCAATTTTTGAAAAGAAAAGCAAGTTGAGGAAACTTGTTCAAACATCTAGTGAAGGGTTCCAAGGCCATCTTCGAGCTTCAGATTTCTAAACAACCAGGCATGTAATGAATTTTGAGTTTCTTATTTATTGATGGAATTCGTATGACTTTTTCATCTTGAGTTTTTTATTAAAAACATCTCTTCCAGTTTAAGTAGGGCATCTCAAATCAATTAATGACAGAGAAGGTAGAAATTTATTTGAGAATGAGATGGCGGTAGACTCGTTATTTTACTTGATTTAAATTATAACATATCTCTGTCTCCTTCATAAAATTGAACTCTGTAATCACATCTTGAATGTATTTTCCTTGAATCTGGTTATGACTTCATCTATGACTTACTGCCGCCATTAACTCTTTCTTCTGATGTCGTCCATTAATTTCTAGTCGAAGTTCTCTTTTGCTTGCAACCTCTTAAGCCTTCCTTGGAACTTAATCTCTGATTTAGTTGAACTGAATGGGTAACTCACCTCTGTCTAAATCTTAAGTTGGGATTAGGGCCATAGTTTTTACCCAGCAACTATTTGACTCATTGTTTACTCGTATCCTATTACAGAAGATCACTTTTGTTTGGGATTTCATTTCTCCTTCTAATCCCTTCACATCAGGTGACTCTTTTTCTATCTGTGAGTTCTCGATCAAGATTACAGCCTTCTAAACCAGTGATTAGTTGGGTCATCTTGAACCCGAAAACCTTACTCTCTGCCTTACTCTAATTCAACCTATTCATCCTTGTCCTTTTGAGTACATGACCCTTAATTAGCTGCTTAAATGTTAAAAGCTTGGAAGGGTAGTATATCTGTCTGCAGTTCATCTTTCTCCTTCCATAAAGGTATCAATTAATTTTATCTTAAGAATTCAAATCACTTAATTAACCATAAACCCTAAGGTTATGACCTAAGAGAATATCGATACTTCAATAATGTTGCATAAAATAAAAAACTTAATCTGAGAGTAGTCATGTCGAGCAAGGGTGAATGCTGACGGCACAGTAGTGCTAGAGATGTCAGCACAGGAGTGCCAGAGACATCGACACAGAAGTGTCAAAGAAACCGGCACAGTGGTGCCAGAAGCAATGAAAATCCTTGGCCAAGGTAGATGCCAGTTAGGCAAAGTCAGCTTCCATGTTCCAGATATACCCTGGTCAGAAAGATCCTTCTAGATAGGGGGAACCTACAGAGGAAGGATCGACCGGTAGTATAGGAATCATGGACACCAGGCTCAGAGACATGATGACATTTGATCCTTGTTGATTGACCTCAAGAAGGGTCGGTTTCTTCAGTTGAAGAACACGGGAGACCAATAGGTCTGATTGGGCGGTAAAACCCCTGATGATAATTCCTTTTCCCTCATAGATAAAGTAACTCAAGAGTTTCAGCTTGAAGATGTAGGCAAATAACAAAATCTCTCGTACTTACTTCCAGGTATTTGCTTTGTCAATTAAGTTATTTACAATTAAGCAATATGTATTTTCATTTATGAAAATGTTCGTTGATGATTCAGCATTGTTGTTAGTCGGTTATTTTCATTCAATTGAAATGTTGACCGCTTGAAGGTAGTTCTGGAATGATAAAGTAATTTTGTGTTTAAAAAGAAAACCCTAGAATGACAGTTATTTCATTATGATTCTTTGGGAACAGTTAAAAGTTTTCATTTCAGTTGAAATCTATAAACTCAAAGGTTAGTGGTTTATTTTGTTAAGGTTGGAAACCCTAGTTTGTCAACAGACAATAAAAGATGTGAGTTAGTTTTGTTTCCCTAGCGGTTATTCTCTTTTCAGTTCGCTATCTTTACTTTGGAAACCCTAGGTTGTTCGTTATTTAGTTACTTTTCAGCTGAAGTTGGCAAAATATCTGTTTTTCCGATAATTGTCAGAAGTTAGTTGAAATTTAAATTTATTCGGTTGAAACCGATTTGGAACCTCTTGAATAAAAACAAATTAGCTACACTCAGCAGAAATTTTGGTAGTTATTGCTGAAGACGAAGTTGGGTGTTACAGCAAGAAATAGATATATGTTGGCGCCCTAATGAATCTGAGCTCTACACCAGATTCTGTTAATACTTAATTATCAAATATGACTCAAATGTATAGTCAATGACATCCCATGCTTAACCAGATAGATGGTACAATATACTAAATTAGTAAATGATTAATAATTATTATTACACAAACCAACCAATAATCCCAGAGAGAATGTAGAGATAGATTGTCACAATATTGTACTTAACCCCTTGTTCCATCTGGATTTTTGTGTGCACTTAATATATTATAAGCAATTGTGTACTATATCGCAATACATACTTCAATACTAAGATTAATATATTATAAGCAATTGGGTACCATATCGTAATACATTCTTCTCTTTTTCAATGATGAGATTAGTGCAAACCTAGCATTTCATATTAATAAATCTTCAAAGAATATTTGAATAACACTTTAAATGCATGAGTGATATAACAATTATAATGAGGATTTCTGTGATAACAAAAATGCATGGAAGCACTTCTTCCACAAATAATGGTTCACCTGTTTGAGCTGTTAATGTCTTCATTGCCAAAGATAATATGATAACATCCCATATCCAATCAAATAATTTCTCCAGTGAGACTTTCTTACTTGATGTCTCAACATAATATATTTATTGAGCATCACTTCCATATAGGGTAACACCTTGACCCAAACCATATGCATCATATATCATAATTTGTAACCGCATAGGCATAGGCCAACTCTTAGGGCCAACTATTTTTGGTACATTAGATACATAATACATCAGTCATTTATCACATTTAACATTATATTAGTTACTTCATTTGGAAAAAAAATAGTGAACAGATTTGAAGTTTGAGGAGAGTGTGTCTATTTCATAATCATATAATCAAGGTAGCAAGAGATTATGAAGGAGATGACAAAAGGAGAGAGCTTTGATTTTGAGAAACCTATAAGCAATCCATGTTGTAGAGAAAAAAGAGGTGTCCATTTGACTATTGAATTTTCCTGGATATTAAAATTTTCCATAGTAATCTCTTGTGTCTCTCTGTGATTGTTTAAATTCTAAGTAGTAGCCGGGTTCACTACTAGCCGAGCTGGATCCAAGTTTGGTTTGCACCCGATTCGGGTCCCGGTCCAATCCCTCTGTGGATACTGTTAGAGTCCCTGTTTAGGGAGCCCGGTTCACCTAGGGCAAACCCGAGATGAACCCAAGCACACCCGGATGCACCCAAAACGCATAGCAATGGGTTTTTTGATTTTTTTGCATTTCTTTAATTTTTTTCCCTTTGACTTTGACCTGCACCCTCCTCAACCCTAAAAGAGACCTCTAAAACACATAAAACACCAAAACTACTTCATTTTTGTTCATTTCTTTTGCAAACAACTTTCATTCCAAGAGGCTAAGCATTCATTTTTGCTTGTTGGATCAACAAAGGGAGTTGAAGATTGACTGTTGAAGCTTATACAATGATTGCATTTCATTCCTACACATTTACAAAGTGTTCATTGGTTGCCCAGAAGATTATAGAAGGATACTTTTGCAAAGAGGTAAGTTTTTTTCAAATTTTTTCCTCCATTTTGTTTTACAAAAATGAAACAAATTCTTTGCTTTGTTTATCTAAGTTTTTTCCATTTTTCTATGAATGCATGAAAGATTCAAAAGAGCTAGATTTTATAAATCAATTTTTTGTATTCAATTTTTTTTATTTTGTTTTGAATGTGTTGTTTACAAAAAATTTTGCCATAGGAATCACAATGGCGACTAGTTCTACCTCTGCGGCTCAACCTAAATTCAAAACAGATCCATATCCTCCTCTATGGAAATGTGTTCAAATGATACAACAAGTTCCAAGTGGTGGTGGTTACATTTAGAAATGCAATGGATGTGATGTTCAATATTCTTGTTCATATTTTCGGGTGAAAGCACATTTGTGTGGAATACCTAGAAAAGGCATCAAAGCTTGCCTGAAGAGAACCGTGTACTTGTGCCATCAGAGACAGTCATAGGATATATTATGGAGCAAGAACAAGCAGATGAATGGGAATCTTGTAGATCAAGTCACCCCTAAAGAAAAATCAAAGGGAATGCTGCCCCCATCTAATCCCAGTATCGTGGTAGAAAACCACCCAATTTTGGTCACTCCCCATCCTCAATATCAAAGTGAACAACTCGCTACAAACAAAAGATCAAAGGGACCTTTGGAAACTACATTTCAAAATGAGAGTCAAGACATTGTTGATCAACACGTAGCGAGATGTATTTATGCAAATGTGTTGGCTTTCAATGTTGTTCACTCACCATATTGGAAATAGATGTTGAAAAAAGTTAATGAAGCTCCAAAAGGCTACAAGGGCCTGGGTTATGAGAAGGTGTGTGGCAGCTTATTGGAAAAAGAAGTCAAGATGGTTGAAGATTCATTGAAGCCCATAAGGTATTCATGGATTGAGACAAGTGTGTCCATTGTTTCAGATGGTTGGAAAGATTCAAAAAATCGGCCCTTGATCAATGTCATAGGGGTGTCCCCTAAAGGGGTAATGTTTCTCAGAGTCGTGGATTGTGAGGGGCAGATAAAAGATGGACAATTTATTGCTGATATTCTCATTGCAGCCATTGAGGAAGTGGGACCCCGCAACATTGTTCAAGTCATAAAGGAGAATGCCAAGAATTGTAGAGCTCTTAGGTTAATGGTTTAGGAATGATATTCACATATCTTTTGGACACCTTGTGCGGTCCACTCACTCAATCTTATGCTACAAAGATTGGGAATAAAATTGATTGGATCAAAGAGTTGCATTCAAAGGCTAAGGACATCCTGATGTCCATCACCAACCACCACATTTCTCAAGGAATTTTTAGATCATTTTCAAATTGGAGCTATTGAAGGTAAGTGTAGTATAAAATTTTACATTTTCATAATTTGATTGTGTATTATAATTCTTCTTTAAAGTTTGTTTATAAATTTTAATTTTTTTAAATTTGTAATAGGTTGTAGAGACCTGTTTTGCATCTAACACAATCGTCTTGAGACGACTTGTGAAAGTTATAGAGGCACTTTCCAGCATGGTTATTAGCCAAAATTGGTCTATATGGAGGCAATGCAGCACTGAAAGGGAAACAAAAATTAAGCAGATGATATTAGATGACTCATGGTGGGATCGTGTGGAGTATCTTCTTAGTTTCACCAAACCCATTTTGAGTACGATTCACTATACTGACATGGACGAGCCATGCATTGGAGAGATATATTATGGCATCAACTCAATGATTGAGAAGATAAAGTGCACCATAAATGCGAAAGAGCAAGACCCTGAAGAGACTTTCTTTAAACAAGTGCACACAATTGTTGAAGAAAGATGGAACAAAATGACCACTCCATTACATCTTGCCTTTGTATTGTCTCCAAAATACTACGGTAGTCAAATTCTTTCTGTGCTAGGAAGGCTTCCCCCATATAGAGATTGTGAAGTGGCTGAAGGGTACAAGGCAGCATTCATTAGACTCTTCCCTGAACCTGAATTGCGAGATATAGACACAAGTGAGTTCTTTGATTTTGTGCACTCAAATGGTCAAAGTATTGAGGCTCTTCATGATAGGTTCTTAAAGGATGCTCGTAGTGTTAGTTTTAGGATCAGAAGTTAGATAAGCAGATTTTAATTCAATTTCAAAGAAATAGACACAGCATATACCCTGGGAAAACCCTCCAACTTGAGGGAGAAAAACCCAGCAACAATATATCACTTTAATATTGAATGATAATAAGAAGTTCTCTTTACAATAAGGCCGATTACAAGGCCAAATAACAGCACCAAAAACTAGATGCAAACTCAGATAATAATATCGCTTCTCCCTTGATAAATTCGACCTTCTCTCAAAGTCTTCAATCTGCTCTTGACTTAATTCGCCTTTCTCATGAGATCGCACTATAGATAGATGAATGAATGAATGTGTTGTATGAAAATGAGGATGAACAAAGAGCAACTCGAATATATATACACGAGGGAGAGAGATCGCGTCCTTTCAAGATATCATGTCGGCCTTCTTCATGAATCAATGTGACTCCATGAAGGTGGCGGAAGAGATGAAGTCAGCCTCAACAAATTGTTTAACAATAATTAAATATTCTATTGTTTTCAAGTGAAGCACCTCTTCACATTAATATCGGCTCCAATAAATTGAATAGCCGATAAGGCTATTTATGAATTTATTGCTTCAAGACGTGGCTGGAAGTGATGACCGACACTGCCAACATCATCACGTAGTTGGTGGTACTTCTATGGCAAATACTACCAACCTCTGCAACCCCTCGCAATCAAAATTTTATCACAAGTTTAATAAATTTTCATTTTTTAGTTTTTAAAGTTTTATTTATAGTTTTTTTTTAATTTTTTTTATAATGCCTAACTTTAATTGTTTACTTTATTTTCATAGGTTGCTAGTTCATCTAAATCTAACAGGAATTAGAGCACATATTCTTTCATCCACTCAATAAAGCGCAATAAATTGTACTCAAAAGGAGGGGAGAACTTAGTATATGTGCATTCCAACTTGTGTCTTCTTTCTCACAAACATGACCACAAGGAAGGGGAGACGAAGTTATGGGATATAGAGCGAAAGCATACTGACTTGGATGCTTCCACTTCCCACCATATTGCATATGAGGAGTCCGATAGCCAACATGAGCACACTATTAGTGCAAATGATAGTCTAATGTCAATGATTTCAATGATATTTATGATTTAGAAAATCCATTTGATGATTAAATGTAGAAACCCCTGTTTCCCCCTGACACGGCTTCTAATTGAATTTTTATGTTTTTCTGACGTTTTTGGGTTTTTGCAATTTTTTTGTGTTTTTATGCAATAAATGAAAAGTACGGCTATTCTAGAAAATGATAATAAATTCTCTAAAAATACTA
>VDFB02392749.1:0-25545 GCA_007258455.2 Sequoia sempervirens | reverse complement strand
AGCAACACTTTGAGGATCAAGCTTTTCAGGAAGTAAATGAGTTCCTTGCAGGAATTCAAGTCCTTTCTTTGGGTCCCTATTAAAGTGGTCTGCTCCAATCATCAATCTCCTCTTGACATACTTTTTACGACGAACAAACTCCACCCAATGGTCAGGATTTTCAAAACTCTCGCAATTTATCTCCCAAAAGGGTACATACTCTTCTATCTCTCCCACTGGTACAGGCTCAGGAAGTGGTGATGCAGCAGTCACCCTATCTGCCATGCTGTGAATGACAGCAATAAGCCCATCCAATGCCAGAATGTGCATGGCAGACAAAGGGCAATTTACAGGAAATATACTCTTTGACAGTAGGTTCCCAAGATCCTCAAATATGTTACCACAAGTAATGTCACAATCCAAATTTGCATACATCTCAGACATAAATGTTGGCTGTCTGCAGAAATCCATCAATGCTTCCATTGCAACTTCTTGTTGTTGATAAGAAGCACCATACAAGCTTTGTGCAAGCCTGATTATAACACGGGAGAAAAATGCTTCCAGTTGCAATTTCAATTTTGTACGTAGGTGATGATATAAATTAAGAACAATGCTACATACCATGGATAGGATCAAAGGGCTTGATGACAATCCAAACTGCATTAAATTACGAAAAAGCTCATCCTGTATCAGGGCTAGTAATTTTGGATGTCTCCCTATAGATTCCCTTCCTAATTCAACAGCAGAGTTTATTAACCCCAAAGCAAAAAGAGGAACATCTTCATCAAAGGCGAAAGGGTTTGACCTAGCACCTATACTCATAGTCTCAACTATATTCAAAAGGGAGCATAAGAAATGGAAAATTTCCACCATGCAGGGAACCCCATATGGCTCTATCATAATCTGCACATCATTAGCAAGATCTTTACTGCTTACTCTGTTGCTAGTTGTTTTCTCATCTGAAAACTCCATGGAAGAATTGATCATAAAAGGACTATGTGATGCCAATACACCAGATACTAACATATCAGAAGAATCATAATCCACAGTTCCATTGTCAAACTGCCTGCCATCAACTCTGCATTCTTTGCCAAGCTCATCTACCTGCAAAAGGAAAATCAGCTTAATGCACATTCATTTGTCTCTATATACTGAAATACTATTGAAATTTATGGAAAACGCAACATTCAGTGGTAAATTAGCATTTCAAAAGAAATCAAGCAAGACAACATATCCAGTTAATTTCACCATATCCCCAGGTAATGATAAGGATGGGTTGACTTACATGTCCTTTAGAATCGACAGAAGACCTCTCACCTTCATTGGTTTTTGTAGCAGCCTCTGCACGATCAAGCTCTGGTAGATGAGAAAAAATAGCCCTCACAAGCTCATGCATTGTATGCGGAGCCACTCGCTGTAGTAATTCACCTTTGCTTCCAGCTTGATGAACCACTCGAAAGCATGTATTTACTATAGTACAAATATCCTGGTTGTTAAGAACTACAGAAGCCTTGCTTTTCATACAAGCTAGAAGAACCTGCAGTATCTTCATTAATACTACCTCCTCTGATGTTGCATCCGTTACTTCAAACCTACAACTCGTCACAGCATCAACTATGGAATGCATTGCATCATCAACATGAATTGTATTCAAATCAAAAACTTCCAGAGTTAAGATCTTGTAAACAGCAGACAAGGCAACTCCAGTAATCTGAGCCCCTGTCTCATCTGAACGGATCACATCCAAAAATGGTTTCAAATAAACAGAAGGGTCAATCATGTGCCAGGGTTGCTGCCAACAAAATATTTGCTGGCGTAAGCTCTTCAAAGCTTGTACAAGTGAATGTTCTAACTGGTCATCACCTGCCATATAACGGTCAGCTCATCTTGCATTTCGCTGCATAACAGCTAACACAGCACCCACTTCTGAGTTTACCATACAAGCTAAAGCCCCTCTCCTGTGTGTGCCACCACATTCTTGGGGCTCTTCTTCTATTGCCTTAATTTCAGTTTTCCGTTTTGGACGCCCCATTGATCTCATACCTCCTGTACACTTTCAATGTTCTTAACTATGAATGCTCTTTTACCATTTTCAAATAGAAAGTATGCAGCCTTTATTTGAATCAACCTGAAAATTTTAACCTCCTGTCAAAAACTGGCCTTTGTCCCTCATAAAATGAGAATTCAGTTGCAACAGTACAAAAATGCTTATGCAAAGTGAACATGATATTGAAACCAGAACATGATAAATTGAGATTCAAACCATTTACGTAAGCTTTTGACTCAGAATGAAATCAATATTAAAACAAGATCTACTAGCTACATCAGGCAAACCATTAGACAAACTTGAAGAGGTCAAATTCGGCACCTTCTATAACAGCTATATAGTGAACCAGTAAATGACAGGTTTCATGAGGTAAATATCAAAGAATATCTTGGTAGAAAACTCAAATATTTTGGCATATCCTGGAGAATGGCACTACTAGAATGCACGACCTTTGGGTTAATTGAAACATCTCATTTTTCCCATTGAACAGAAGTGTTAAACCCACTAGCCAGATTTGACATAATGCAAAAGGAAGAAATAAAATGTAGTAACCAGTACGAGCTTTGAATTACTCTAATCCATGATCGGCTTGTAACTGGGTTATCCCACAATGGCAAAAATTGTGAGACAAAGGTGAATTATAAGCCATTAATTGCTTCAAAAGTTGTGCCAATGGGAAAAGAGACTAGAGGGTGAAAAGCCTAAAGTGCTGGAATACGTTCAATGTTCCTCCCACCCACTAACAAATGCTCAGAGCTGTTTGTAGGCTAAGTGGGCGCCCTTGGCTTGTAATTCTTACCCAACATACAAGAGGGAAAATGTGACCACAATTTAGTGCCTCATCCATGACACAAGAAAAATGATCTTTAGCATGCAGGACTAATGAATTCTACCAGGAGTGCTTTTGCACTTACATGCCATTTGTGTAAATCGCATTGACACTTGCAAAGACTAGGAGGTGGCCGACTATCTTATGAATACATTTTTAGGTATTACAGATCTTTTAGCTTTGGATCAGCTGTTTGGTCATGGTCATTGGCATCACGGAAGGCTGTTGTCATGGTTGGTTATTATAATCCATTTAGTGGCAACTTCATAGATGCCTCATAAATAATATTTTCCTCACATTCACACTCCATAAATTCTTATCTTTCATTACAAAAGACTTTGGCTCTGACTCTTTTGTTGTCTTAACTAGTTTTCTAGGTGGGGATTTCTTTGGTTTTGGTTACCAGTATTTTGGGTAGGGGCTGTTCGGCTGCTGAATGTTCATGGTGCAAATTTGAGTTTTATTTGTGGCAGTTACAGTTCTATTTTACTGAAGCTTTATATTTACTATTTAGTTTCTCTATCTAGCAGTTTCAGATTTCTTAGAACTTAAGTTTCATGTTTGTTTTCATAGCAATATCAAAAACTTTTATCATTAAGGTCAATATTTTTTTTAATTGTAGGGAAATCTCTTAGGAGAAACTACTGGAAAAAGAAAGGGGTAAAGATTACTACACCTGCAAAAAGACAACAAAACTTTAACAACATTTGCAGACCTCCTTATTGGCCTAATCTCCTTTTCTTTTGGCAGATTCTCTTTTAGCTATGGCTAAAATAAAATTGCGACTTCTGCCTTTGATATTGGCTTTATCAAGTTGCTATACACCAACAGCTTTATGACTGGTGAAAAACTATGACTATAAATAGCGACAACTTCCTTTACTGGCTGATTCCATGAAGACTTCCTTTTGCTGACTTTAGCTACAAAACAGAGCACTTAGCTCTCTACACCTTCAGCTCAACAACTCATTTTGCAACAAATCTTTGTAACTCAAGTCCCACAAGCATTAGAGATTTTCAGACAGATACTACACTTTGCATAAGGAGAAAATTCATAAAGAAAACACTATAGAGCCCATCTGGCTCTAATACCGTGAAAAGATAACAAAAACCATTCCTAATAGACTTTTCTACTACTTGGAGCTCTGCATTGCCCTCAATGCTTCAAATAATGCTTCAAATGTGTTGAAGCACTGCACAACTTCCGCCTTCTTGTTATAAGTTTGAAGTTGATCTTCAAACAATTCAAGAAAAGGCAACCCAAAGTTCAGTTTAGATTCTTGCCAACTTCAAAATTTTCTTCTTAGAGGTTCGATTGAGAACACATAAGGATCCATTATTCCAGTGGAAGATAACATAGTATACTATACCTGAGAACTAGAAGTTGGAGATGTTGCTCTTCTCATTAATAAGACCAAGGCACATAGACAAACCATGAGATTTGACATCCCTGAACTCTGTATTTGCCTCGAGATTTCTCACATAAGCCCAAATCATAGTTCTGTTTCAAATCATGAAATTTGACATCCCCGAACTTTGTATTTTCCTTGAGATTTCTCACATAAGCCCAAAGATTCAACATATGATTTCCAAAAATGTGCCAGGGTATGTTTTCAACATTGTTGGAACTTGGAATCCATAGAGCTTACTAAAAAGGGAAATTTAGTAGAATGCAGAAAATCTAGTACCGCTCGATATTAAAGCAATATGCATAGTTCCTCAGAAATAATTACCACCAACCTTGCTACCTCTCGGGCAAATAAAACTTCTTTTGTGTTCCTCATCTCAGAGGTCATCTTTGCTAGGTCAAGAGACAGCTCTGCAGGTTCGACCTAAGTAAACAAGCAAAAGTGAATGAACACTACAATCACAACTCAAAACAATCTATGTTTGATTACTCACCATTAGTTCACTTTTCCTTCACAAAACTTGACTTAATACAACAAAACACTATTTTAGATCTCCAAACTTCTATGAAATCTCTCAAACACTTCAGGCAACACTATAAAGGCTATCTCAATCCAAATCTTCAATGGATACAATACAAACAGAAGAAATTTCAAAATAGTTTGTCATAACAGCAATTAGGCCATCTCGGGCGAATAACACACCAACTCCATCCTCCAAGCCCATTCCTCTTTGTGAGAGTCACAAACAAATGTATTTATGCCTGCACAAACAATTTATACCATCCTCTAAACTTCATTCAAAACATTTCTTCAAATAACCATACAGATCCTTCTTTTACTGTCCCAAAATTGGCTACAATTACTCTATCCAGGCAGGACAGTCATTAAATGATCCCCACAACTTGTAAAAATTCCAACCCCCTGTCCTGTGATGGCTTCATCTATCTCCAAACATCCTCACAAAACAAAAGACTCATTGAAGGAATTAAGAAATACGTTCAAAAACTCATGAATCTCATTGTAATTTGTTCTTTATCAGTCCCCTTCACATTTTGCAGACCTTGGCTTATTGATTTTAATGCCTCCACACCCAAACAAACCCAAACAATGCTTGAAACAGGTTAGATTAGGCCTGAATATACTATTGAAAACATCAAGAGTTTTTTTTCATATATATTTACATAAACCCTAGGTTATATTTCCCTTAACTGCCCTGTTTCAGACTGTGCACACAGAATTACAGTCAAGTCTTCAACTTTTACACCTTAAATCCTTAGCCTGTTGACTCAGACCCTTAAGAATATGAAAATATATGCAACAAGCAACAATTTCACCAAATATGGAGAAGTTTAGATGGATTCAACGAGAGAAAACAATTTTATTTCTTCACTGTTTACCCTAATGAGGGTTTGGAACTGTCTTCACAAAAAACTCAATATCTTGCTCAAAGAATAACCAAAATGCATGAAACTTGTGCCAAAAGGAAGGTGATTGATAACATCAACATTCACAATCAA
The DNA here is from genome assembly GCA_007258455.2 of Sequoia sempervirens. Lineage (NCBI taxonomy): Eukaryota > Viridiplantae > Streptophyta > Pinopsida > Cupressales > Cupressaceae > Sequoia > Sequoia sempervirens. Next base: position 19,765 of record VDFB02392749.1, on the reverse strand, counting down.
TCTTACATGTTTCTCAGTTCGTACAGACCGTACATAAGCCTGAAAATAGTGATTTTTCTGGAAATATGCATAAAATCAGAGTTTTTCCATCATTTGATTCAAAAGTTCAATCACCTACACCAAATATAGCATGGCAGTATTTAATGGTGTTTCGCAATACAATACTTAAAAGACATGTCACATTATCAAAGAAATAAATTTAAGCTGTTTGATTTTGCATGCCCCAGTTCTCACTATACTGTCTTTACAAATGACCTCTTAAAACATTCTACGCTTTACAGGCATTCATTCAGAATTTGGCACTTCTCTTCACTTTGTTTTACAATGTAAAATACTTATTTCTTGATTTTGAATGATTTTGTTGGCATGCCACTTGTCTTCCAAGCCTCCATTTGCACTTTTGATGTTTTTCAGTTCTGATTAGGTATATAATAAAATGTAAATGTAAACAAATCTTCTGTCAAGAATGAGAGACTAAGGGTTCTAAATGTATTCTAAGTTTCCAGAATTCTACAAATATTCTAAGACAGAGTTTTCGACTTCCAGATTTTATTAATACTCAATGTGCTGAATGCAGAACATTAATAGATTTCGATATACTGCATATTGAGAATGGAATCAGCTTTTGTATGTAGGGAGACCCGCCTCCAAGGGATACGTCTCTTGAGAGGACGTGTTCCTTTGAGCGCGCGGGTTCCTGTAGTCGATAATCATTCGAATTTAAACAGACTTAACATATACGCGTCCTCACACATGGCGACTATGAATTCTGAACTTTATTCAATGCATATTTTGAACATCATCTATTTGAATTTGATTTTATACATGCTTTATAAAATCGATTACTTATTTCCAGAAATATTAAATATGAAGAGCAATAGATCTTATATAAATGATGATGATGCTTATAGCAATCATCGTTTATATCTGACCTAAGCTACCATTCATTAACACTCCCTCTTAGCTTAGGGAAGATATTTCAAATCAAATAAGTGGAGATATCACCTTTACACGTGATATCGAAGATATGATATGTTTTCTCAAAGTTGTCAAGTCACATGACATTCTTCATAACACATCTTCATTATGGTATGTGCACTGACATCAAGTCACATGATGTCTACCATAATTCATGGCATATCCACGGATATAAATATCCACCATGATTATCTCTTAAGGATCACAATGATCTTCAGATGATATCAAGTCCCATGATATCCATCAAAGTGTCCAAGAGATACTATCATGACATGTCCACAGATATCAAGTCACATGATATCTATCATGATAGTTTATCATTGTAGAGTCGTCACTTTACAATGTCAAATACAAGTGTTCATTATTAGAAAGATCGTCACCTTTCAATAATGTATACATGGAGTAGGCCCATAAAGTCATGGAGTCACACACATGACAAAAGAGTTTACACATTAAACATCTTTATATATTAGTACAATTTTATAAACAATTTGTATTTCAAACATAAATAACAAATTACATTTCAACCATACTAAGTTTCTTCCTGAAGTGCTCTACCTTGATTCGGGAGAGAGGCTTGGTGAGAATGTCTGCAGTTTGATCATTTGTACTAATATACTCCAACTGAATCACTTTCCTTTCCACCATATCTCTTACATAATGATAGGGGATCTCAATGTGCTTAGATCTATCATAAAAGACAGGATTTACAGAGAGTTTGATGCAACTCTGATTATCACAATGAATAATTGTAGGATTCAAGGGCTCACCAAAGAGTCCCACAAGCAATTTACGAAGCCAAACTGCTTCTCTTGCTGCCATTGAGGCTGCAATGTATTCAGCTTCTGTTGAGCTCTGTGCAACTAAAGATTGTTTTCTGCAAATCCAGGAGATCATAGCTGATCCTAAACTGAAGCAACATCCTGATGTGCTTTTCTGATCGGTTACATTTCCAACCCAATCTGAATCAGAGTACCCATGTAGATCTAGTTGATCATTCTTGTAAAGAAGACCATGTCCAATAGTGCCTTGAAGATATCTCAAAATATGTTTTACAGCCATTAAGTGAATTTCCTTTGGCTCACACATGAATTGGTTGAGAACATTCACTACATAGCAAATATCAGGTTTGGTGTTAACCAGATACATCAAGGATCCAATCATCTGTTTGTAAAGGGTTGGATCTGCACTCTTGGATTCTGCTGCTGCTTCTTTCAATTTGTGAAGGTTGGTTTCCATAGGTGTAGACATCGATCTACAATCCAACATTCCAAATCTCTTCAGAATATCAATAGTATACTTCCCTTGGTTTAGTATAATGCCCTTTGATTTCTGCCATACTTCTAAACCTAGGAAGTAGTGAAGAATGCCCAAGTCTTTCATGTCAAATTCAGAAATTAGATCCTGCTTCCCTTGAGCAATGAGGTGATCTTCTCCTGTTATCAGCAGATCATCAACATATAAAATAATTATTAGCGTATTACCTTTGATTACCTTGAAGTAGAGATTGGAGTCAGCATCATTCTTGGAAAATCCTAATCCCAAGAGATAGCTGTCAATTCTTTCATACCAGACCCTAAGAGCCTGTTTAAGTCCATAGAGAGCTTTCTTCAGTCTGCATACATGTGAGTCAAATTTATGTATCACAAAACCTTCAGGCTGTTCCAAATAGACTTCTTCAATGGTTCCATTCAGGAAGGCAGTTTTCACATCCATTTGATGGATCTTCCAACCTTTAGCTGCTGCAATGGCTAACACTGCTCTTACTGATGTGTAACGGGCAACAGGTGCAAATGTTTCTTCGTAATCAATGCTTTCCTTTTGAGAAAAACCTCTTGCCACAAAACGTGCTTTATATTTTTCTATACTGCCATCAACAGCATGCTTGATTTTGAAGAGCCATTTGGAAGAGACAACAAATTTCTCTTTTGGTCTAGGCACTATATACCATACATCATTCTTTAGAATGGACTGATATTCCTCCATCATTGCATCTTTCCATGCTTGATGTCTGAATGCTTCTGAAACACTGACAGGTTCTGAATTTATGATGTTGTTGATTAGAGCAACATAGCTAGAAAACCGTATGGGTCTTTTACTTTCCCTAAATGTTCCTTTGGGTGCTGCATGAATCTCAGCTTCTTTGATCATCTTTCTAGCCCAAAGTGGCCTCTTTCTTCCCTTGTCACCTGTATTCTCATCAGAAGTAGATAGAAGTTCATTTTGCACTTCCTCAGGATGCTCCCTCTGAATCTCAGGAGCAGGATGCATTTCAGGTACTCTAGGGGAATAGGTTTCTGTCTCACTAGAACTTCTTGCCCTCTTGAATGCAATGTCTTCTTCAAAGATAACATCCCTGCTCAATTCAATTTGTTTCTGCTTGGGCATGAATATCCTGTAGGCTTTGGAGGTTTCACTATAACCCACAAATATTCCCTTCTTTCCAGAAGGTTCTAGTTTGAATCTCTTCTCTTTGGGCACATGAATATAGACAGGACATCCAAAAATCCTAAAATGACTAATGTCAGGTTTTAAACCGGTAAAGGCTTCTTTGGGAGTTTTGTTATCGAGATGTGAATGAGGACATCTATTCTGAATATAGACAGCAGTCCTAGAGGCTTCTGCCCAGAAAGAGGTTTCAACATTTTGGTCCAGCAACATTGCCTTAGCAGCTTCTACAATGGTTCTATTTTTTCTTTCAGCAACTCCATTCTGTTGAGGGTTGTAGGCAACTGTGAACTCCCTCATAATTCCCACACTCATGCAAAATTCTTTAAAAATTTCAGAGGTGCATTCTTTCCCATTGTCTGTCCTTAAGGTTTTTATTTTCTTTCCGAAGAAGTTTTTCAGAGAGGGCTTTAAACTCTTTGAACCTTTTGAGGATTTCTATTGACTCTTTACACTTAAGGAAATAGATCCAGGTTTTCCTAGAGAAGTCATCTACAAATATGACATAGTATAGAAATCCTGCTTTAGAGGGTACAGACATGGGTCCACATAAGTCTGAGTGAACCAATTCTAACACATTTAGGGTTTTGCTCAAACTATTTGGAAAGGACCCCTTTGAATTCTTTCCTAAGGCACAACCTTTGCAAGTTCCTTCATGAGATGGTTTTAACTTAGGTAAGCCTGTTACAAGTTTTTCTACAGAAGGTAGGGCACGGAAATGAAGGTGTCCTAATCTTCTATGCCAAATCTCATTTGAATCAAAGGTGTCAAGGGTAAGGGCTTGTTTGACTTCAGTGCATAGTTTGTAAAGGTACCCTTGTCTCACACCTATGATTTGGGCTTTCTTGATTGTTGAGTTCTTAGGCCATGCTAGAACTTTCCCATCCATAAAGGTAACTCTATAACCATTGTCTTCAAGGGCAGAGATGGATATAAGATTCCTTTTTATTCCAGGTACAAATAAGACTCCAGTGAGTTGAAGGGAGAGACCAGATTTCAATGTGATGGAACAAGTTCCAACCCCTTTTACTTGATGTGTAGAGTCATCCCCAATAGTTACATCTTCATCAGACTCTTCAGTCATAGTGTCTAAGTGTTCTCTAAACCCTGTGATGTGCCTCGAAGAACCACTATCAATCACCTAGTTGTTGATATTGTTAGATACTTGACTAGATAAGGCTGAATAGAACACAAAGTTTTTAGATTCATGATCTGAATTTGACTTTCCTACTTTGGCAAACGATGCTTGTTGCTTAGATCTGTCAGGGCACTTCATTGCATAGTGGCCATATTGATCACATCTAAAGCATTGTACTTGAGAGATGTCTTTCTTTTTAGAGGATCCCATTCCATTGGAATTTCTCTTTCTTTTAAAAGATCCTTTCTTGTAGGAGTTTTTCTTATTCCTTTTATTAGACGATGTGTTGAGTACATGAATGTCTTCATCTATGTTTTTCTGTTTGTTTTCTTTTGAGGAGAGTCTTGTTTCTTCTTGAAGGCAGTCAGTTCTTAGCCTGTCAAACTTAGGGAGTTTGGATCTTGCACTTATTCCTTGAACAAATGACTCCCATGAGTTTGGTAGACCTCCTAGTGCAATTAGAGTTAATTCTTTGCTATCAATCTGATATCCAATTGTGGATAATTGATCTCTCAGTTCAATAATCCTCATGAAGTATGCATTAATGGACTCTCCTTTGTTTATTTGAGCATTGTTGATTTTCCTTTTTAAAGCAAGAGTCCTGCAAGGTGTTGTTGATCTCATAAGTTTTCTCAAGAGATTTGAACATATGGTATGCAGTTTCATGTTTTGCTAGGATGGGCACTATATGATCCCTAATTGCATCTACTAGGATTTTCATGGCCTTTTCATTGTTTTCTATCCATTGAGATTTCTCAGATTCAGACTCTGATTCCTTCATATTTTCGCCCACAAGTGAGTCTAGCTTATTCTCTCTAAGGATCATCATGATTCTAAATTTCCATGATGTGAAGTTGTCTGCTCCAGCAAGGCGATCTTCAAATCTGATCACACTTGACATTATGAAGAATGTGATGTGAATTCAAATTTTAGAAAATACGAATCTTCTAGAGCAAACTGATTTTAGATTTGTTTTGGATTCACACAGCCTGGCTCTGATACCATGTAAATATAAACAAATCTTCTGTCAAGAATGAGAGACTAAGGGTTCTAAATGTATTCTAAGTTTCCAGGATTCTACAAATATTCTAAGATAGAGTTTTCGACTTCCAGATTTTATTAATACTCAATGTGCTGAATGCAGAACATTAATAGATTTCGATATACTGCATATTAAGAATGGAATCAGCTTTTGTATGTAGGGAGACCCGCCTCCAAGGGATACGTTTCTTGAGAGGACGTGTCTCCACACTTGGAGACACGTTCGCTCAAGGGACGTGTTCCTTTGAGCGTGCGGGTTCCTGTAGCCGATAATCATTCGAATTTAAACAGACTTAACATATACGCGTCCTCACACATGGCGACTATGAATTCTGAACTTTATTCAATGCGTATTTTGAACATCATCTATTTGAATTCGATTTTATACATGCTTTATAAAATCGATTACTTATTTCCAGAAATATTAAACATGAAGAGCAATAGATCTTATATAAACGATGATGATGCTTATAGCAATCATCGTTTATATCTGACCTAAGCTACCATTCATCAACATAAAATACTAATGATGTCATATTTCTTTGTGATAAACATTCTATTAATCTGATTATTTTTGCTTCGTCTATGAGCTGACCTAATTAGTTTGTGTGGTTTTATTTGAATTGTGGTGAACCTGCATAAAAAAGAAGAGCAAAACCTGACAACACCACTTCACTAATGCCCTGCAAAAAAAGAGTTAGAAGCTCATAAGACTAGCATTCACATTCAGGGAATAATAGCTATATCTAGGCATTCATTAAACTGGAAATATTTTCAAAACACAGCCGGCTTGACAGCAGTATTCTCCCTATATTTGCCAACACACTTTAGGGCACCTCCACGGCAGTTCTCAACTATTTCTAATTTTCTCCCCAAAAAGAACTCTCTAAATATCTCTTCTACGCTAATCTTTTAAAACTGACATCCTATTTTTAGTACAATCTACGTACACTGGGGAGCCATGCCTCCAAAATTACTGCTCCCACAACCTACTATAAGAAATATACATTCAATATTTACACATCTCAGCAATTTTTTATTAACAGGAAAATAGTCAAATACTCCTAAGGCCTGCCCGGGTTCCATAGAGAGTGGTTTGCATAATAACTGCTATGAGATATCATCTCTTGGGGCTTGAACCCAGGCTGTAAGGGTTGCAATTCTTCTATTGCAACATGACACATTATTTTAATCTGTGCTGAGGATGCTTTAAATAGACTCTTTTTGATACCTGGGTTCTGGTTTAGATCAGGGCAGTGGCATGGCAGCCTGATTACTCACCTTCCTTGTTCAAAGTATTCAATGGTCGCATTCAAAGTATATGAATGTGGAAGCCACTGTAATTTGCCTTAGGCTTAACTACTTGGTCTGGATGCGCCCTTACTAAGCAAATGGTAACACCCAATTGTGTGGTTTAGACCTTGCAGGGTATGTAGAGGTGGGAATACTGAGACCTTCTGCAGGGCTGGATGCGTCCTTGCTAAGCAAATGGTAACACCCAATTGTGTGGTTGAAAATTAAGGGCAATCCTTGCGTCACTAGAATTACTTAGCCTCCATAATTGGTGTGTATCCTCTTTTAGAGAATATCTCTGTAGCTGAGATTTGAAATCGGACAAACTAATAAGCACAGGATTATCTCTGCAGTGGAGTGCTGAGCTTCAACACATCAAAATAAAAAAAATAATGTATAGTTCATTTGGATGCTGGTTTATCTATGGCATGAAGCATGGTTTTGTTAACCATCTTTGGATTTTAACACCTGTTGCATAGTGCTTGAATTTTTTCTCAATGGAATCAAGCATGAGGTCAAATAAGTTAAAAATGCAGGGGTTAGAATGTTGTTGTTTGCAAGGTTAGATTGTTGGGCACACTGTTATCTATAAAAGAATCTAGCCTCATCACGGGAATGCATTTATGTTTTAATTTGTCTATGGATTACGAGGGGAGTGAAAAAATAAAGTGCAGAGATAGCATATGACAATGTTTTTTACATGTCAACCACTTTATAGTTATGGAGGGGAGACATGATGATATGCTTATTTTTCTGATAGTAATTGTATGGTGCTGTTCCTTCCCATAAACTCATGAGATGCGGCTTTTTGAGTTGGATAGTGACTGCTCTGAGTAACTAAGAGAACATTAAGCTTTAGAGTAACCGTTGAAGTTAAAAACACTGAAAAATGTTCATGAAAGCTATCCAAATTTGACCTGAATATCAACTCTGGCCTGACCTTAGTTGTAGATTTGTTTGTACTTGGAAGTTATCAAGCTGTTGGAAAGAAATAGTAGCTTCTTATATGATAAATATTAAATATGAACTTCATTTACTACAATGAGTGCTATGTGGACCATTCATTATCATGAGAGATGTGTTATTGTGAACCACTACTCATGAAACATGGGTCAATGAGTTTGATTTGTATAACTACACGGTTGAATCCTAATAGCAATATCACAATGAACTTCATTTGCTACAATTTATAATGTCTTACTTCATGCTACAGATATTGGGTGCTATTTTATTCTTGCATAGGTGGTTTTAATGTGATCAATGGGAGGGAAATTGAAGGTCCTGAGGCTTTTTTGTTTTTGAAATTTCAAGCTGATTCAAATTTAGGTTTCTAAAAATTTGATCATATCTTTGAAGATTTATCTTCATAAATGATGAATGCCCATTGATAATTTTCTAAATTCTATTAATTGCTTGCATACATCTAACGAAATGCAGAACCACGCATACTACTTGAGGCAATTAAGAACTTGAGAGTTCTGCTGCAATTTCGTGTTTGTAAGAAAGTAGGCACACCTGTAGCAAACTGTATGTGCTAGTTTTGCTATGTAAATATTGCTGCTGTTCTAGTTTTGTTACTGCAGCTTTGACAGCTCTTATTGCTGTAACTTGGTGTCTTGCTGTCCCTGTTTCTTGATTTTTATGTCGTTATGTTTTGTTCTTCTTTGCAGTTTTTAACTGCATTCTTCTTTTTGTAACTGGTATTTATTTAATATAAAAAAATTAAGAACTTGAGAGTTGATTGTCTTATAATAAATAAATATACTATTATTTTCAAAAGTCTAGTTAGATTGAAATTTGATTCCTTGCTTGGGTGAGTTGTTCTGTGTTCTACACTACATTGATATATGCATTGAGTATTTTTGCTTGAGAGTTTGTGGATTTGTTTATTGATTTAATTTGGTTTATGATTAATTAGGCTAATGTACTCGACATTCCCATAACATTATTTGATGCCCACTCGTTCCGTGTTCTACACTATTGTTTTCTATAGGAATTCGTTGAAATATATGAAGCTGAAGAAAATTTGGAACTGGCTTTGGAATAGTTTGAGCGAGTTGCAGAGCTCTATCGAGGTGGAGAAGTTACTAGTACAGCTAACCAGTGCCAACTTAAAGTTGCATAGTTTGCAGCCCAGTTTGAGCAGTAAGTTAATATGAAAGAAAATATTTGTAAAAGTTTTTTGGGATCACATATTTTCACTTTTGGGCTATCAAATGACCACAGTGTAGTGGCTACATATAATTGGATATTTTTTTGGGGTTTGATTTGCATATTTATTATTTTCAGTTTATGTGTAGAGACTTGTGGATTTGTGGTTCTTTAAACGAATAATGCAAATGGATTTACTTGTTAAATCTAATATTGTTTACCTGCAAGAAAATTTTGCTTTCACCCTATTGATTATCTTAAAGGAAGAATTCAACTTTCTCCAAAATTGTATCAAAATCTCGAAAGAATGTGCTATGCTCAAAGACAATTTGGAAATCCTATCATTCATCAATAACAAAGTACATGATTTAGTGGAGTGTACAATGAAAGGTTATTAGCCTTTGAGAGGACCAGACACAGGGACGCAAGAAGAAGAAAGTTCCCACTCTGAAGCAAAATTGTCCAGTCTAGACAATTGAGTCAACTCTTTGTCAAGCTACCTTGCCATGCTCGAAAAAGTTACGCCAGTAGTTGAGTATATTCCATAAGTTAAAATTGTCTTAAACCACCCCTCTATGTAGTAGTGCCACCCAAGGGCTCCAAATAGAGGTGGTGTTTCAAAAAGATGGGGCCGCACTTTGCCTTTCTTTTATGCTCTTGCAAAACATCCCATTTGAGATCCAGAAGGAATGGATAATGACACACATACGCCCTCGGTAAGAGATTTTTGTACATGTCCCTTGGTCTTGGTAGCCCCACACCTAATTATGCAATGATGATTGCATCCTCCACATTGCCTAGGAGATCCCCCATAATCAATTTCCTTGCCATCAGAAGTGTTAATGCTTTGGGCACCTCCAAGTCTAGTAAAGCGACGAAGAATGCTATGTCTGGAATCGTACTATACCTCTCTGATGTTTCCAAGTAGTTGCTACCTAGGAGGAGTTGCACTGTGCCCAACACCAAAGGGTCCCAATCTCTAAAAAATGACTTTAAGCAATTATAGGAGATTTGTCTAACGAATGCTGAGAGTTTGCGAGAGGCTCTCAAGCAAACCAACGTCTCCATGGCTTTTGTTTAGAATTGTTGAGCAGATAGAATGTGGTGGAGACTAAATAAGAAATTCACCACCCACAAAACGTGTGAGCCAACATCATGCTTGTCTACCAAGGGAGTGCACCATTAATGGAATCACTACGGCCATAAATATTTACAAAGAAAGGAAACTAATTCTAGAAATATAACTTAGATAATAAATTAACAAATGAAACTACCAACAACTAACCTACTTCCTTAGGGTGAACATGCCCTTCTTTTTCCCTCCCTTTAGATAGATTAACTACAATGTATTTATAGAGTACTTATTCCTAATCTACTCAACTAATCTCCCTATAATGTGTATCTAATATCTTATTCTTGGGGAGGGATTGATTCAAACTGCTAGAAAACTACAACTACTTCCTCTAATCTTAGCCACCTTTCATCATGCTACATTCATCTTCATCATTTTATGCCATGAAATACTCACTCATTTAAATGAATTTCCTCAACCAATTTTTGGTTCTTGTTCGTCTTGTTCCAATATTTCTAGATCATTTTTAAATTTTTGAATTTTATTGAGAAATGAGGGACATATTCTTATTTTATTGAAACTATATTTCTTACACGTCTTCTCGTCTCTTCTTCATTTCAAAAAAAATTCTATTGCTCCAACATGATATAAATTGAAGGAATTATTCTTCATATTACTGAACACGTCATTGTTAATTATAATGTAGAACATTTAATGCATATAAAGACATATAGTTATAGTAGCTCGCTTCATGATAGTCGATGGTCAATGAGCTTTAAAAGAATTATGGAGTGTGTTGGAAATTCTGAGGTATCTACTAGAACTTCTCACAATATCTTTAGAGCCTTCAAATATCTCTAGATTCCTTGCATATCTACAAAGTTCTATAAAATTTTACTGCTAGTATTTTTAGAACCCTATACTTAACATGGGTTCTAGTCTTTGCTAACATATTCACCTACATTATAGCATCTTACACATACTCATGGAAAAAAATTAGAAGCTTAGGAAGAAATCCAAAAATTAGAAGCTTAGGAAGAAATCCAAATAACATTGAGTAATAAAAATAAATCAAACATCTACTTAATATTCCACCTTAAACAAGCTAAAAAAAATTCAGACCATACTCAAATCCACATCAAAACTGATTTATTAAGAAGACAATGATTATTTTATTTCGATAAAGACTAGATGATTTATGGGCTCATTAGTATTGTTACTTTCGAGGAAGTTATTTTCTCTATGCATGTTCATAAGAATATTTATATGTTTATGAAGATTGATGTCTCTAAGGCTTATGATAGAGTTTTTTAGAAATTCCTAAAAGATATCCAATGTGCTTTTGGTTTTCATGACAATTAAATTCAATGGGTGATAGTGTTTTGTACATATCCTTCCATTTTTTTCTAATAAATGGTTCTCCTTCTACTATCTTATATTTTGAAGGAGGTTTGCATCAAGGTGATCCTCTCTTTCCATATCACTACCATTTGATAAAATATTTGGGCATATATTTTAAGCATCTCGGGTGTTTTGGCTCTATCTCCATCTTTCACATTGTTCAAGTTTTGGCTTCACTTTCTCATCCTCAATTTGTGGACATGAAACTTGCTTGATGTGAAATTCCACTCTTGAGGAAGCTATGGATTTTAAAAGAGCTATTGATATTGATATTAGTGTGTCTAACCAACTTTTGAATGATTAAAAATATTAGGTTATCCTTTTTCATAATGACCCTTTGCTTTAGGATCAAATTTCTAATATTATTCATTTCTGGATTTCTTTTGAACCTTTCAAGTATTTGGGAATTCCTATTTCTCCTAGTTTCTTAAGGAAAAATGACTAGAATGTTATGACTTAATGCTTTAGTGTCATTTTTATCATTGAACACATATATTTCTCTTTGGTTGGTCGTATAGTCCTTAAATCTATAATTTAAATTCTCTTGATTTATATATTTATAACTCTTGTGGCTCCAAAAGGAATTGTTCATGTTTTATATCATAAGATGCAATAGCTTCTCTAGGAAGGAAATTTAGATAAGAACAAATGGAATTTAATTAATTGAGATAAAATTTGCTAGGCTAAAGATATATGTGGTTGAGTTATAAGATCTTCCCTCCTTAATAATATAGCTCATGATGCTAAATTATATTGGAAATGTGTGAAGGAATATAATTTATAAGGAAGAATTATTTAGCTCAAGTACTTGCATTTGGATAATCATTCTTATATCTCTAGGATTTAACCCTTAGTAGGGGATCTCAAATATGGAGAACTTTGAATTTGGGTAGTAGTTGAATTAATGTTGACCTCTTTTGGATAGTAAGAAAGGCCGACCATGCTTTTTTATTGAGATGATACTTGGGGCCAACATTGCCCTCTTCATATGGACTGAATACTAATCTTCTTGGCTTAGAATTTAAATGTATTAAAGTTATCTAGAGTTATGTTTCTAATTTTTAGTATGTTATCATAAGATGGTGTATGTATATGGAAATGAAAACCTAAATAAATTTGGTCAAGCTAGTAATTCTCTCATCTCATCAACCAACTATTTCATATCTTAGTTTTTGTAAAAGTCCCTTTAATAGACATTTAGATTTCCTCTGATGGGCTGAAGGTTATATAATTTACATAATGTAAACTAGTTATTAAACTCTTATAACTGAGAACCTAGGTGTTAAGAATTTTAAGCTTTGGAAACAATTTTGGCATAAAAAAAATTGTCTTAAGGTGAATATTTCATGTGGCTTGTAGTTCTTGAAAATTTATTTATTTTGATAATCTTTGAAAGTGTGGGATTGTTTTTTATTAAGAAAACAGGGTTAAAGGGCCCTAACCATATACAACGTCAAGAACTAGGCCTCACAACCAGCAAAACAACCAAACATCAGAGATAGAATAAGCACCAAGCCAACATAATGGGCCTAAAGGCCACACACAAAGCTGCAAACAATAGCATCCCAACCACAACAAGCTACAAACTAGCAACCAACATCAACCACCCCAAGGTGGACAAGACTACTTGACCATCAAACCATTACATACATGTTTTAATGGGACTTGAAAGCCATAACAAGACCTAAAACCTCGACCATTACACAAGAAAATCAGGCCTCGTGGCTAGTAAAATAGGCCAAAAAGTCACCTGCAAAGCTACAACACAACAACCTTCAACAACAACCACCCCACGGGTGGACAAGACAACTTATACTTCAAACCTATACATACAAGATTAATGGGAGTAGAATCCCCAACCACAAGAAGATTAACATCTATAGCAAAGTTGAGACCATCAACATTTCTTGAGCCAACCATCTTGCAGCAAGCCTGACTTACAGAGAACAAAACATCAAAGTAAAAAATAATAGCACTGCAAATGGAGCAAAGAACCCCCATTGACCAACTTGCCTCTCCACCTCTATTAGAGAAGTCACCAAGAGTACTCAAACCACCACAAAAAAGACTCTCCAGCATACCCAAACGCTACCTCCATAGGAGTGGCCTCCATCTCAATAGGAGCTGCAAGGGAGAAAACTTGTTGAAAAAGTATGAGCAACCCAATGCACTCTCATAACCCAACTCCACCTTGATAGGAGAGGTCCTCACATCTATAGTGGAGGTCTCCACCTCAATAGGAGGCACAAACTGTAGAGCCAGGAAGATTGCAAACACTCCAATCGAGAGAGCAAACTTGGCAACCATGGCCAATAGAAGCACCTGGACCATCAAAAGGAGTCTACGAAGGACCGTAGCCAAGAAAGGAATGTATAAACCCTAGGAGTCCATAACATCCTTGAAGATCATCAAAACACCATGCTCCACCAAAAAAAGAAAGTGTGAAGCATAGGAAACCACAACATCCTTGTATTTCAACAAAAAACTAGCCATAGGAGGAGTATGCAGACCATCTAGGTTTTGCTTAACCAAAACAAACACTTCAAGCACACCAAGCTTTATGGAGCCAAAGCAAGAATAAAGCCACTTCAAAATAGGGTAAGGCCAAATCCACCACCAAGCAGGCCTGGAATTTGACGGTCACCCCTACGGTCCTACCTGTCATATGCAAATTTTATGACGGTTTTGTCATTTAAATGCCTTTCATTTGATATTTTAAGGAAGTTCTTTGCGAGAATTTGGAGTGTTGATGAGACTTGGTATTTGAGTGGTGTCTCCTTCATCTGCTTTTTTGAACAATCTTCATGATTCTTAAATTATCAAATGGGTTTGTCCTCCATCTGGGTTGGTTAAAATTAATGTTGATGGAACTTCAAAAGACAATCCTAAAAATGTTGGAATGGGAGGTGTTTGTTGTGACCATAATGATAGGGCTAAATTTTGGTTTGTTAGCAGTCTTGGCACTATTGCTTCCAATAAACTTTTTGAGGTTATGGTCATTCACCAAGATTTTTTGTAGCTAAGATAAAGAATTTTTCTCATATTATTTTGGAATCTAACTCTAAAATTTTGATTGATCATTTCAACAAGTCTTCCACTTTAGAGAGTGGTAGTTGAATGAATGTAAGAAAGATATTGACATCCTTATTCATGATTTTAATGTTGTCTAGTGGAGCCATACTAGAAGGGAAGGAAATCGAGTTGTTGATTTCTTGACTAAATTTGCTTCCAATTGGATCGATATTAAGTTTGATACTAGAAGTGATCAAGATTGTCCTAAATGAGATTTGAACAATGCGTTCATGGATTTTGTGAATGCTAACTATAATGCTTCTTTGGATTCTTGATTCTTATTGGCGTTCTCCTTGTTAGAGTTCAGGATTTTCGGGTGTCTTTCCTGCCAACTTTGTTATTCTTTTTATTAATTGGTTTTTCTTTTGTTTCACTTTTTTAGCATAAAGGTAAGTACTTATGATGCTCGCAGCATGAACAATGTTCAACATCACAAAGGTTTATACCTTGCCTATAAGATTTGGAGGGTTCCTTCTCTTGTTCTAATTATCTATCTTTTGTTCATTTTGATTTTTAAATATTTTTGGAACTCCTGTATTAGAAATCATTTTATTTATGACTGACAAACTCAATTTATAATCAGTTACTTTTTTAATATATTTTTTTAACTTTAAATTAAATTTTATAAATACAAAACTATTGTTTCTGTAGTGTCCAATCATGACCACACCCTCAGAATACTTTCCACCTCAAAGAGAGTCTTTTTAACAACTGGAATTCATTATTTTTCTGGTTAAAAAGGGCCAGGAAATACGGTCTGCGCAATCACTCTTACCAATGGCTATTATTTCTATCCCTTCCTCTACCTTGAGTTTCTGCTTAAAAGCTCAACCTGCCCATCTCATTAAGCATTCCATTAAATCATTCCAGACATTGGGCAGAAAATGTTTTTAGTAATCCGATCATGAGCAAGACCTTAGCCTCCACTTGTCTTGTTAGCCAGTACACAGCGTAGAATTTTATACATAAATGCAGTTACAAAAGCTAGACAAATCGATTATTTTTATTACTAAAGATAATTGTATCTTATCACCTAGATACTACCATATCTATCAATAAAATTGTACAGTTCAGATGTTTCAAATATAGGTGATTAAAATATCTCAGAGAGATTAATTTAATGTAATTGTATCTTATCACCTAGATACTACCATATCTATCAATAAAGTCGTACAGTTTAGATGTTTCAAATATAGGCACGATTAAAATATCTCAAAGAGATTAATTTAATGTCACCAGCAAAAGTTGTTTTCAACTCATTACCTTTCCCAGCAAAAGTTGTGTCAAATCATTACCCTTTCCCAGCAATAATCACATTGAACTTGCCTTTCATTTTAGCTCTGAACAGTCTTCATCAGCCAAATCAGTGGGCGCTCAAATTAACAACATGTGACAACACTCCTCTTTCACGTTTCCACTCACATTATAAAACTTATCAATATTGTGCTTCCCATATTTTTTATTCTGGTGGATAGCTGTATCAGACCCTTACGTTTGAGGTTTAATCTAGTATTAAACTAAAATTCATTATATATATTTTTGGTTATAAAAGGAAACGAAATACACTCTGCACAATCACCCTTAGCAATGGCTCTTATTTCTATCCCTTTCTCTGCCTTGAGCTTCTGCATGAAATCTAAGCCTATCCACCACACTAAGCCTTCCGCTAAATCATTCCCCACATTGGCTAGAAAAAGGCTGAGTAGTCCGATCGTTACTAAGGCCTCGGCCTCCACTAGTATTGAAGGCGTGTCTCGGCGCACAGGCAACCATCATCCCAACTTGTGGGACGATGATTTTATACAGTCTCTCCCAAAGCTTCCTTACGATGTAAGTTTCTTTCACACCATGATGCTTTGCTATTCCATTTTTCATTTACATGATAATATGAATTACAATGGTTCTTCTTCCGGAATTAAACAGGCTCCACAGTATCGTGAGCGTGCCGAGACACTTGTTGGGGAGATCAAAGACACGTTCAATGCAGTGGGTGCTGCGAATTCTTCTGCAGAAAATATTTTGAAACGCCTTGAAATGGTGGATAATGTTGAGCGCCTCGGAATTGGGCGACACTTTCAAAAGGAAATAGCAGATGCACTTGATTACGTCTATAGGTATGTCTAAACAAAGATTAGGGTTGGCATATTATATGTATGATTGTAACTGAAAGTAAGTGAGTAGCAGGTTTTGGAACGACGGCAGTAAAGATCTGAATACCGCAGCTTTGGGACTTCGAATCCTTCGACTTCACAGATATCCCGTTTCTGCAGGTGCCTACTGATTCTTGTTTATTGATCAATTAAATGGTTTATATAGTTTAGTATATTATATACTGTGAGTGTCTATTAAGCATAACTCTGTCATTTCTTATTAATTTAGCTGTCTGAGACAATTTTATCGTTTACATTCTAACTTATTAGATATCATATCTTGGATAATATGATGACAGATGTGTTAGAACAATTTAATGAAAAAGATGGGCAGTTCTTAAGTTGCACCAGTCAATCAGAGGAGGAGATAAAAAGTATTCTAAATTTGTTTCGAGCTTCTTTGATTCCATTTCCAAAGGAGAAAATAATGGACGAAGCTAAAGCCTTTACTACTTTGTATTTAAATCAAGTATTGCAGAAGACTCATATTATCAGTGCCAATCTTTTACAAGAGGTAGTGATGATATATGGGTATACACAGATCAGTTTTACTTCCTTTTTAAGAGTGCCAATCTAACAAAACTCATGCAGAGCAATTATATTTATTTTATTTAAATCCTAACACATAAATCGGCATGCACAGATAACATTTAATTTAGAGTATGGCTGGCGCACAAATTTGCCCAGATTGGAAGCAAGGAATTATATGGATATTTATGGACAAAATAGTTCATGGCTCAAGTAATTGCAATACTTTCAAGTTTTAATTTTTGTTTATTTTTATTTTTAAAAATTAAACAGAAAATTCTTAATTTCTTTAACTAATATTCAGGAACATGGGCAATAAAAAGATTTTATGTCTGGCTAAACTGGATTTTAATATCCTGCAATCTCTGTATCGATCAGAGCTTCAAATCATATCTAGGTGAGTTGATTGATAGATATTTGATTTTTAATAAATAATATCTTATAATCGTTTTTTAGTACAAATTTCTTTGAATCTTCCTTCTTGGTTGAGTGTTTGAACTTGGAAATGACTTTTACTTACAAAAGTAATGAATATAAAATATCTTGATCCTATCAAATATAATATTAATATTTTACTTTATTTTTGTTTCAAATTTTTGTATAATTTGTATTTACAAATTTGAATTAGTATAATATTCTTTTTCTTGTTGTGTTCAGATGGTGGAAGGAGTCAGAGTTGTGTAAATTAAAGTTTTTTCGTCATAGACATATAGAATATCACTTTTCAGGGTGTGCAATTACTGCAGAACCTAAACATTCTGCTTTCAGAATAGCCTTGACTAAAGTTTTTACTATTACAACATGTATTGATGATATCTATGATACATATGGTACTCTTGAAGAACTTGAACTTTTCACAGAGGTTGTTAAGAGGTAAGTATTTCTATATGAACTTTTCATTTTTAATAGTTTTACTTGGAGTGTAATACTAATACATAACATTTAAATGTGGTTTAGGTGGGATCCTCATCCTGCTGATTGCCTTCCAGAGTATATGAAAATTGCATATTGTTCACTTTATGATACAATCATTGAATGTGCACGAGAGGCAGATAAGACTCAAGGCCGAGACACTCTCCACCATGCTCAAAAAGCTGTATATATAGCTATCTTTTAAATTATTTAAATAGATATCATAGATTTTAATATTTATATTAACATATCATGAATTGTCAAATACTCATTTCTACATTCATATAATTATATGATCTTTCCAAAATTTTATATTTTGAGGTCATACAAAATTGAAAGAAATTATTAAATTTATCATTTATAATTGTTTTTATTTTGTAAGCATCATTTCTTTTTAAAATTCATCATATTAAAATTATTATAAAAATTTAACATATTTTTGGTTCCATATTTATATTTTTTTCATTATTTTAATTTATCTAATTACAATATTAATTCTTTCTGTATATGTCTACTACATATATTCTTTAGAATATTTTAAAATAAAAACATTACTTATCTTCATGTTAATTATTTTGATATTTTTATTTTTAATTATTTAAAATGAGTATAATTTTTATATGTACTTAGATATGATTCATTTTTTTAATTTTTTAATTTTTTAAATTTATTTTTTATTTTTTATTTCCATCTTTATTTAGAACATACTATTAATAATAAGTTCAAACATTGACCCACAATATACATGTTATTGATAGGGAGTTATATAGTACATATATTAATAAATATTATGAATATTGTTTCTCTTATACATTATAAATCTAATTTTTATTTAACAAAAATACTGAAGATATATAGTTTCTTTATATTGGAGTCAAAAATGTATTTATAGAAATCTTAAAGTATAGAATATTTTTAAGTATAGAGTATTCATTTTCTTTATATGCAAATAAATTGAAATGTAAAAGAACCTCTATGATTTATTTTGACTAAAAAATTGTTTTCATGTAGTGGGATGACTATTTAGATTCTATGATGCAAGAAGTTACGTGGCTTGCTGTTGGATGTGTACCAAATTTGAAGACATATTTAGAAAATGGAAAAGAGAGTTCAGCTTCTCGTGCATCTACATTACAATCAATATTAACATTAGATCTACTTCCAGACAATATTCTTCAAAAGGTTGATTATCCATCAAGATTCAATGATCTTTTGGGATTAACCTTTAGATTAATAGGTGACATTAGAACCTTCAAGGTATGGTATAACATATTGATCAAAATATTTTATTTGCTACTACAAAAACATACACAAGAATTTTTTTACTAAAATTTAATCTTATAATTGAATGAAAATCTAAATTTCATTTTCTTCATTGAAGGCTGAAGCAAATCGTGGAGAAGTCACTTCATCAATAACAAGTTATATGAGAGACCATCCAAAATCTACCGAGAAAGATGCATTGAAGTATCTAAATTGTATGTTAGATGAACATTTGAAAGAATTAAACTTGGAGTATTTAAAAATTGATGGTGTGCCAACTTGCATCAAGGATTTTGCCTATGACATATCAAGGTGTTT